>JARVGS010001166.1:23415354-23432633 GCA_031762315.1 Hypsolebias antenori | reverse complement strand
GGGGGTGTTTGTCCTTTCATGGCCGTCAAAGCGCATTAAATCCCTGCTTCTGCCTGCATTCTGCATTATTCAGACACAGACCCTGCTCTGACATGTCGGATATTTTGTGATCTCACCATTTCGGTTGCCGCCGTGTGCGTCTGCTGAGTGCAGTGGCTGAATGAACGTTCAATTGGGCTGATGGGTCTCTGGCAGTAGTCCATCTGAAGGTTAGCTGAACATTTTACCTCTTTCAAAGCTGGTCAGCATGCGGTCAAATGGCCACGTGCGGCTGGTGAAAGTATGGCATGCCATGTTGCCATATAACTGGATCATCAGCCGCGCACAAACTAACTAATTTATCACGCTGATGCAATCAAAAGCTCGACACCGACCCTGCCCGCACATTAAGTAGCCTACATTATTATGGCCCGGCCTTATTCCGGGTCAGGCGGGGCCAGGCTCCGGGATCAGGTTAGAAATGACAGCTCTAGCAGGGAGGCACTGATTGGAGGTCCAGTGTCTTTTCTGGAGCTCACTGGGACTTTTTTCATCAGATTCCTCTCGATTATTTGGACTTTACTTGGACCATTGTGTGGTTATGTTCTGGCTCTTCGAAGGTCTGGCTCTCTCCAAAAGCGTCTGGTGCTCAATGGTAGCAGAGAGCCGATCAGAACCAGAGCAGAACCGGACCAAGGCTGGTGAGTACCCATACAAAATGTTGCAGTACTGTACAGTACATATACGTATGTTGTTAAAATGACATGGGTTTTAAGAGTTTAGAACATTGCAAGAGTGTGGGAAGGGTTTATAAAATCTTAAAATATATAAATACTAAAATAAATACAATATAGCATTTCTACTTTGTGGTTTTTCACCTATTGCGGGGGTGTTTGGAACGTAACTCCGCAATTAACGTAATTTAAAAAAAAATTCTGATTTCAAATTTGTCTGGCCAATCCAAAGTAATATATCTTCACCAAGCTGCTAGTTCTAAAAACAAACGCATGCTTTCAATGTGAACGTTTTCCCTGCGTGAAGACTTAGGGTTAGCCATTTGTAATGTCTACAATAAAGTCTGTGGAAGCACAAGTGTTTTAGAAGGCTAATAAAATAAAACAAAAGCTTTCTACAGCTGACTCAAGTGGAAGATTAATTGTTTTTATGTACAAGCTGCTACTAAACAGCTTTAAATTCACCTTAATTTTTGATGTCAAGATTTTTGTTTTGAGGTGAGCAAAACAAAATGTTAAAAACCGATAATTAGATGTGTTTTTATTTTCTGTTGGGTTTTACTTGTACAGATTTAACCTGAGGAAGAATGCCGACTTGTCTGTAGTTTTCCAGTGGCAAAGAGAAAACTTTGTGCCGTTTGGGATACAGTTTTATCTTTAAACATTTTATTATGAACATATTCGTTTTCAATTGAAGTGTAAATGAGAAAATGATTTTTTTTTTAAGTTAATAATGGTTCTTTGTGAGAAAGTTAATAAAATTGCAACTGTCAGGTCAAAGCTCTACAATCAGAACTTGGTACTGACTGACAGAACTCTGACCGGTGAAGTTATGGGTTCTTTATCTGGGACTGGAATGCTCATGTTAACTGTAAGGACAAAGCTGGTTCTTCTTTTGTAATAAGAGTACTCCTACTTTAAAATACATTTTAATGAAGCCAAGGATGAATTAAAGCCAAGATAGCTGTCAATGCATGCAACTTTCAATGTTTTAGAATAATATTTTTTTTTTTTTGGTGTATGTATCATTTACGATAACAAAAAACACAAAATACACATCACTCACTACCAAAGGTTTACTGCTAAATTTATAATAAATGTGTGAAATCAATGTACAGTAGTCCCTCGTTACTTGCGATTCAACGTTCGTGGACTAATTCTTTCGCGGTTTTCCAATAACTGTCAAATTTAACATTACTCACATGATTGGAACAGTACGGGATAAAAAGTTAACAAAAAATAAAATAAAACTTCATACAGGGAGCGCCATTTTGTAGTTTTCTTTCAAAAAGACTACACTTTAAGGCCAGTCAAACGAACTACACTACCCAGAAGCCAACAGTGCTTCCAGCTGCTGCTTTCTGCCGAAATGTAGGGAAAGTTTTGCAATGTAAAGTCAGAAGCAACGATCGATCTATGAAGCTCACAGAGCTGGCAGAAAAGTCACAAATAATCCTGACGTTTCCTGAAGCTCCATCATCCACGTGCACATCAACCTGGACGGAGCAGTGGGCTTCATCGCTGCAGTGTAGGTCTACAGAACCAGAACAGAGCCCGACCAGAACAGAGTTCTGCAGAGCTGGTGAGTAAAATTTTACAGTACTGTACATTACATATACATATGTTGTTCAAACTACGTAGGTTTAAGAGTTTAGAACATTGAAAGAGTGTGGGAAGGGTTTATAAAGCCTTAAAATATTTATATAAATACTAAAATATAACGTTACTACTTCATGTTTTTTCACCTATCACAGGTTTGTTTGGAATGTAACCCCGCTATAACTGAGAGACTACTGTAATCATATTTTGCTGCCAGCACTTACGAGTCATTTGTTTGCATTTGAACATTGACGAGTACACAATCAGCATGCAACAAATATCGAGTCGGTCCAAAGAATCCTGGATGTAAACGGAGTCAGGGGGAGAACATGGAAACATAGAAGAAATATCCGAAGCAAAAAGGTAAAGGAGTAAAGTCATTTCAGGGAGGAAATCAAAAGAGTTATAGCTAAAAGTTATGTTATTGTTTATTTGTCATATGGAGGTTAACACAAGGTCAACAATGTAATGAAATCATCTGTGCAGCCGTTCCGCGGCGCACGTGACATCACCAGATAAGCTTAGGCTAAGATCAAATTCAAAGAGCTGTGCTGAAATATCTGAAACTACAGAACAAATTTAATTGTTAACAAAGGCCAGGCATGTGTGCTGCTTTCTAATGCTATTTTGTTTTATTTTTTCACAAACTATTCAGCTGGTTTGGCTTTTAAAATTATGGATAAATGAATAAAATTTTGTTATACATTTAATAATGGATTTTTTTTTTACTGTTAGTTGGACAAAATTGCTGTGCAAGTATAAAAATGTCAATGCTTATTGGAAACTAACTAATTTATCACTTTATGTTTCACAGAGAGAAAAAAATGGTGTCCTGTATTACAAATCCTGTATTTAAATACTGAAGTAAAAAAATGAAGCTACAAGCAGCCAGTTATTGTTTGACTTGAAATTAGAATACCCAGGGAGGAAAACGCAAACACACAGCTCTGACTTCTATTGACCCAGAGACCATATTCAAACAGCAAAGAATGTGCAGCAAACCTGACAGCTTGAGGCCTCGCTCTCCAACTTGAGTGTCGTAACCATGGGGCATCCTGAGGATGGCATCATGGAGGCCTGCTAAACGTGCCACTTGGTACACCTCCTCGGTCGTAGCGTTGATGTTGCCGTACTGCAGGTTGTAGAAGATGGTGTTGTGGAACAGGACAGCATCCTGACAACAAAATTAGAGAACAAAACGAGGCTTCAGAGAATATTTTTATTGCTGCAGAGAGAGGAACAAAAGACTGCAGATACAAACACTAGAATAGGAGTTGGGGGTTGGGGGGGGAGCAAATGACAAAAACATGTTCATGAACCATCTGTTCTGATAAGTCTCTGAGCGCTTTAAAATTCAAATATTTGCATTTGCCTTTTGTTCAAGTTACTAACAATTACACTTAGATCGTATTGTGCTGACAACAGTTTAATTAAAAAATGTAAAATTGTTAGATATGTTACAAGTTATATGTTTAGACAATGATACAAATACATTTTATTTGTGGTAAAGGGTATGGGTTGATACTATAGTACTGATATAGTATAATATCCTGGTATATACTGATTTAGGTTTGTTTTATTGTGCTGGTGATTCTCAGACCTGAGGTACGACCCCCAAAGACTTCCTCAGACTGTCCAGGCTCACATCTCGGATGTTCTGCCCTGCGATGAAAATGTTACCCCGCTGGGGTTCGTAGAAACGGAACAGCAGCCGCACAACAGTGCTCTTCCTGTACACAGTGCAAAGACAGATAGTCAGCATCAAGGTAACAACAACCATGCCTATGATAATTAGGGATGCATGACATTATCGGCATGGTATTGGCCAATATTAGTGATAATGTTAAATATTGGACATCGGACATTCCATCAAAATAGCTCACCAATATAAAAGGCTACTGTTTTTATATATATACAGTACATACAAAAGGTTGTTGTTTTTATACATATACATATAAAAGGTGCTTTTTTTGTATGACTGTTTGAGTGCTGTCATTCTGTTAGAGAGTAAATATGATGAATAAGTTTAACAAACATAACCCAAGTTGAAGTGTTACATCATTTTCAGTCCTCTTTTTGGCATCTGCATTTGGTGGCAGGCCAAACTGACAAAGACCATGCAGAACAATGTAGTATTTTAGCTCCACAGCAGAGAAAGCTATGTAGTCTCTGTAAGTAGGTGTAGGGGGAAAAATATCTGTATTGGTATCGGCTATCGGCCAAATAAGTTTTAACATGTTGGGATATCAGATATCGGCCAAAAATCCAATATCGTGCATCCATAATGAGAATAGCACCCAGTGTCTAAAAGGTGACCCACCCTGAGCCACTGCCGCCAACTATAGCCACCTTCTTCCCAGCAGGCACCTCAAAGGACACTCCATTTAAAACTTTCTGGCCCTCCAGATACTCAAAATAGACATCTTCAAATCGGATGGTGGCTTCCTGCGGTGTGATCTGCAACGGTGGAGCGAGATCCTTCTCCTAAAGAAAAAAGAAACCGAGCAGAAAGTCAAGGCCTGAAATGATGTAACAGCACCTTGCACAGAGACTCAATGCTGCTGCATGCAGCCTTGAAAACTGCATACAAGAAGACATTCATTGCGTATTGGAGCAGTCATAAAAGGACGGCAAGTGAGTGTTCCGCCATTCAAGGTGAATGCTGATGGATCAATAGGCACGAAAACTTTTTCTTCATAATGAGCTCAGCTGTAGTGCTGACATGCAGCTAAGGTCTGCAGCGAATAAAACACTGTCCTTTGCCTCTGCTCAATGCGTACGGAGAGCATAATCACCCACAATCCACCTCAGTCAATTAATACAAATAACACACAGACCATTAGTATAAACAGATGATAATTCCACACCCTACAGCATGGAGAAAGCCAAAATTATTTCATTTATATTTAGTGGTGCGGTTTCATGTGAGGGGGAGTTTTAAATAATTTTACATCTACATAATAGGACAATGTGTTCCATGGTTAAAAAAAAAAAAAAAAGCATTCAGACAGTAATGGCCTTCTAGGCAGGACCATTCCACAAGGATTCACAATGGAGAGGAATATTACTGATGAGTGGAAAAATAAGTGGACAGATTCATCTCCACCACTGTAATTACAGACTGAGAAGGGAACAGCCTTTTCTTATTGTTGGGCAGCAGACACACATTTGCACTTAAGTGCACTCCTGTGACGCAAGATGAGCTGTCATGTCATGTTAAAAAAAGATAAATGAAATTACATTTCTCTTAAAAAGAAGATGGCTAGTTCACGAAAGAAATATGAAGGCCTATAGGTGTTCAGTCGTAAATATTTGGTTATTTTTTTATGATAATGTGAACGATTACTATGGTTATAGATCTGAGTTGAAATTTCTATGATTAAAAGGTGAATGGGGATAATGTAGCTATAATAATTTGTGCATAATGCAAAAGCATTGAAGAGGTGGACTGGTCCTAGAAAAGGGGATAATTCAAGGGGATACTGAAAATAAGAATCTGAACACAAAGAACAGAACTTTAAACCAACAACATTAATCAGAAAAGAACAAAAAGTTTAAAAAAAAAAAATATATATATTTCTTGCACAACAATGATCGTCATTACAAACTGTTGGTCTCACTAGACCAAGAGAGGCCGATCCTGGTCCTCAGGGGCAACTGTCCTGCATGTTTTAGAGGTTTCTCTGCTGATTTGAATGAATGGGGGATTACCAGGGTTCTGCAGAACATGAAGAGGTATTTTAACCATTGAATCAGGTGTGTTGGAGCTGGGAAACAAATAAACTCAAAGTAGAGTGCCCCCCCCCACCCCCCACCCCAAGGACCAGGATTAAACACCCCTGCACTAGAAGGTAAAAACATTTTAATAAAGAAAATAAGCAATCAACCACAACTTGAAAAAATGCAGAAATATCAATTTTGGAACGTCAGGCCAAGTACAAAGACATTATAATTACCAATGTTTTCAATGTTAACAGAACTGCCTTCTTCCACCTTAGTAATATCACTAAAACTAGAAACATCTTATCTAAAACTGATGCAGAGAAACTGGTTCATGCATTTGTCACATCTAGACCGGACTATTGCAATGGTTTGTTACCTGGGTGTCCAAATAATTCTTTAAAAAGTCTTCAGTTGATCCAAAATGCTGCTGCCAGAGTCTTAACTGGAGTTGGCAGGAGAGATCATATCTCTTCAGTTTTAGCTTCTCTCCATTGGCTCCCTGTCAAATCTAGAATTGAACTCAAAGTCTTACTTCTAACCTACAAAGCTCTCAACAACCTAGCTCCATCTTATATTACAGACCTTATTGTTCCATATTTTTGTAACTGAGCACAACTGCAGGCTTACTTGTGGTTCCTAGAGTTTCCAAAAGCAGAATGGGAAGAAGATCTTTCAGTTTTCAGGCTCCTCTCTTGTGAAACCAACTTTCAGTTTCTGTCCATGAGGATGACACATTGTCTAGTTTTAAGACTTTCATTTTTGATAAATCCTATAGTTAGGGTTGACTTGTTATGCTGCCTTAAGCTTAGACTACTAGAGGACAAACTGACCTCATTTCCTTAAATGATTTGCTAAAATTGAATAGTTCTCATTTCCATTTATTTCTATCTTAACATGTGATTCTTCATGTACCATTGTGTATCTGCTCCTCCTTCCTGTTCCTCTCAAACCCAGCTGGTCGAAGCAGATGGCCGCTTGTCTTCAGCCTGGTTCTGCTAAAGGTTTCTTCCTCATGAGGGATTTTTTCCTTTCCACTGTCGCCTTCATGCTTGCTCAAGATGAGAGTTCTGTGATGGAGTTAAACTCAAAGCAGTCTGCTCCTCAGATAAATAATGTTAACTTACTTTTTATAAATATGAATGTTTCTGTTCAGTACCCTGAGATGACTTCTGCTGTGACTTGGCACTATATAAATAAACTGAACTGAACAGTTTGACAGTTAAATACCCAAACTGGTCACCAGTATGTAGCCACAGTACTGCAGGAAATGTGTCATTTTATTAAAACAGATAAGAGTAATGCAGCCAGTAACGTCAGACACTACAGGTGGGAACAGATGAAGAACCTGAGTCACACCAACCATATAATTACTATGTTTGACTACAGCCCATCATCTTTTTACACCACATGTTCATAGGTTATCCAAGCTAAGCAATTATAGGAACAAGTCAGTTCGGTGTTAAAATATTTTCCAACCAACTCTCTTCTGCTGATGTAAAAAATAAAATAAAATAAAATAAAAAGATCTGAGAGGCTTTATTTTTTTTGGAGTGTTTTACCCTCGCTTTAAATTTTTAAACTGAACTCTGTGTTCACTTTCTGTTGTGCACAAACTCATCTCCCCTGATTTCTTTTGTTAGCGGATCTAAATGTAAAAAATAAAATAAAATAAAAACACAAAAGAGTTTTATGTTTTTACTGCCACGACGGGGAGAAGGAGGCTGACAAGTTACCTTGATCTTTGTGTCGACGCTGAGCAGAGTGAAAAGCGTGTTCATGTCTATGAGAGCCTGCCTGGTTTCTCTGTACACGGTTCCCAGGAAGTTGAGAGGAAGAGAGAGCTGGAAGAGAAGGCCATTCACCATCACCAGGTCTCCCACGGTCATGGTACCTACACGGCAACACAACAGCTCAAAGTGATGCACGTGTTCTTGCTCTGTTACAACATGTATTTAAATACAAGATCTAAAAAAAAAAAAAAAAAAAGAATAAAATAAAACCACTCAAACCATTTTCTCTTCAAGTTGCTGTGAAAGCAGAGAGCATCGCTGCCCCTCCCATCTTTCATTTTCTGTATCAAGGCTATTTTATTTTCTATTCATGCCTTTTTTATGCTTGCAGTGCTTTGTGCTTATTTTTTTTTTTCTATTATGGAGTTCAGTCAGGATTTTACTCGCTTGTTTCATGTATTTTATTTTGAGGGATATTTTTAATTGCTGTGTGATATTTCCCCCACTACGCTTTTAGTAAAAATCACAAGTGAAAAGGTCAAATTGAGGTCAGCTGATGGTTTTTCCCTCCATCTTCACACTTGAATGCTGGTATGTTTTGCATCTTGAAAAGAACTGTTGTCTGGTATCAACCCCACCCCACCACCCACCCTGAGCCACAAATGCACATAATCACCAAAAACTCCTAAAATGCTCACCTGCTGTGATGCCTTTACTGGCCAGCAGCATGATTGCAGTGAGGCCGACGCTGAAGATGGCACTCTGGCCAAAGTTGAGCATGGCGAGTGTCGACGTGGTTTTTAAAGAGGATGACTCATAGATCTTCAGGAATTCATCATACCTTTCAGCTTCATACTTCTCATTATTGAAGTACTGCAGCCAAGACAAGAAAAAAAAAAAAAAAACATGAAGAGAGAGCAGAGAAAGGAGCGCAGGCCAGGGAGACGATGAAGGGATTCATAAAAGAGTGAGTTTAGAGAGAGAGAAAAAAAAGGGAGAGACACAAATATGGTTAAGGTCAAAGGTTAAGGAAGCACGGAGAGAAGCGTCAGGCTGATACACTTTAGCTCAGTGTGCCTTGAGGCTGCATTTGTTCTCAGTGACCGCTCCGAGCATAGACTGCGTCTCAGTTGGCCTCCAAAGCACTTTTTCATGTCTGTATCTTCATCTGCTCCCGACAGATTTTAACGGACTTGAAAGCAGTGGAACAAAATCCAAAGCCTGCATTGCTGAACTGGCATCAGATCTGATGTTTCCACAGAGCTCTGGGACTCTGGTAAAACAACAGTTACAAATATTAGACAGGGAGTGACTAGTCAGGGCGACTGAAACTGCTGCAGAGCATTCATCACGGAAATCGTCGCCTCTGCCTCTGTATTCACAAAGACGCCTGCATTAACAACAAAGCTTAGAAAGCCTTCTTAAATGTTGCACCACACAAGCAGAACTAATTCTGATTAAGACAGCTATCATTAAGATAAAAGGCTCATGAATCAGCCACAAGCACACCTCAGAAATATGGAGCATAAAACAAAAGAATAATTGCAACGATCCCCAACTCTGCTGCTAATTACTTCATATTGTTGCTGCACTGTTGTTTGTTTAGCTTGCACTATTGTTTCCCTGCTCTGGTTAAGTGGGCGATTTGCCTCTCTTGCTAACAGCAGTGATGCCGTGCAGCTACTGTCTTACCATCGATTTGCATAGCAGAAAATGCAGCAAAATCTGAGAAGGGGAAATAAGAAAGTGGCACATAGAAGACAAACTGAAGCAGCGCAAGGCACTGCGTTCAGGTTCTCATCCAAGCCTTTATGAAAGTGGAACGGATTTCTGAGTGGGTGGAGATCTAATTACATATGCACACTCACAGCTCAGAGTGATGCTAAATCTGGCTGCATTGACATAGATGACACAAAATAACACAGAACAAGATGTTAAGAAACACAGGACACAAAATAATGCAGAAAAAAAAAGTCAGTGACCAAAAAAATATAAAATCAGAAAGGTTACCTTAAATTTAATGTAAAGTACCAGTACAATGAGCGAGTCTTACACTGCTTCTCAGCTATAACACATCTGAAAGTAAGCACTTAGAATGACCTGTCTCTTAACCAAAGTTTTTTTTTTTTCCTCATTTCTCCAAGAAGGCTTCAGGATTTATCTTTTAAACGTTCTGCACAACTAGGCCTGTCACGATAACAAATTTTGCTGGGCGATTAATTGTCTCAGAAATTATTGCGATAAACGACAATATTGTTTGAAATTTAACAATAATTAGTCATTACTGTCAAATTTAAGAAGAAATATTGGTTAATTTGTTTTGCGTGTAGTACCTTTTTTTAAACCACCGGATGACAGTATAAGACTGAAGCGAAGGTTGGATAGTGAGGGAGCGAGCAGCGTGTCTCTTTAAGAAAATGAGAGGGAGGCCCCTTGACATGACATGGGCTGTCTCTCCTTCTTTTATTCGGTTTTCAAAATGACAGATGCTCAGTGTGGTTTGAGCTCTTTAGCATAGCATTTTATTACATAAAGCTTTTAATTTTAAAAAATAAGTAAACAATTCCTCAGTTTCTTTTTCCAGAGGAAAAACAACTTTTTACAGAAAGACAGGTTTCAACTGTGAATTTTGGAGCTTTGACAAGACAGAGGATTTTTTTCCCCCAAGGTTGGCCTGTTAGCTTAGCTTGTAGCTTAGCTTCTCAGCTTAGCTGCTTTTAACATCCCAAAACGTGATCTTGGACGGTTCAAATGGATCTTAAAGAGAAAAGAGAAAGGAGGGGTCAGTGAAGAGCACCGGAGTTGAGATTTTTGTCATCCAGTGTCTTCAGTAGAAAGAGAGAGACACGAAGAAACGATAAAGCCGATAAATGAAAAGGACGTAGATAATTTTCATTTATCATGCGATTAATTGGTTTATTGTTTATCGCGACAGGCCTAGTTCCAACTCTGGTCCTTGAGGAACACATCCTACATGTTTTAGTTGTTTCTTGCTTGGACACTCCTGATTTGAATTGAAAGCGTTATTAGCAGGCTTCTGCAGAACCTGAGGAAAAAAATTAAATCACTGTATCAGGTGTGTTGGACGAGGGGAACAATGAAAACATCACACAACATCACAGTTTTTATTTCAATACTGGCAGCAGTTCTCTGTCAACATGTTTGCACATTGCTTCAATAATGTTGAGGTATGGTCTTGAAGGAGGCCCAATCCATGACTGACAGAGCTCTATTCTTAGGTTTTCTATCAAGGTTTGTTTTTATTACACTGACATTGTGTATGGGATTAATGACATGTTAAATCAAGTTGACCCATACATGCAATGACAGCACCTCTACTGTGTTTTACACCGATGTGCGATCTGTATGACTTGCAAGATATTTTACTGTTTTCTAGCAAACTGTTTAGTGTACCTCTTAAGTTATTTGATACAATATCACGTTCCTGCTTCTACTTTTGCTAGAATGGCTTGAAAATCCTTTCAGATTAAGTTTTTGCTAACGGTAAAATGAAAGAGGTCATCAGTAATGCTTCTCTGAGATCACACGAGGCCAACTTTCTTAGTAACAGCTAATGTTCATCTAGTGTGCATAGAAATTACCGGCAAGTCTTCTACTTCTTTATTTCTTCCTCTGGTTCAAATGTCATAATTTTTAGGATTATATTGCACATCAATGCTTTTCCCTGACATAGCTTTAGAAATAATATTGCTGAATAAGAAAATATCATTTTATACATGCCAGTCTCTGATTTCTTGCCATTTTTAGTAGATTCAATAAAAGAAAAAGGAACAATTGTATAATTTTGCAGAGGGCTGCTAGAAGCAAAGTGTCTTTATCAAGTTGCCTGTTATGTGTAGACAACATTGCTTTGTCTCTTGTGTGAGGCACATTTCTTATCCCTAAATGATTCATATGTTAGCACTAAGTGGCTTCAAAATATTGATGTTTCTCTGAAAATGGTCATGAACAAAAACTGAACAAAAATGAGAAAAAGAGCAATCAATGGTAAAAGGAAAACAAAGATCTTGAGAAAAACCTAAAGAGCTAATATCTAAGACCAGAATTAAATGGGCCCTTAGCAAAAAACATATTTAAAAAAATATGTTACACCACCCATTTGGCTACTACTGTACTTTGCATCACACATTTCTACGAACAGCTTGGGAATAGTGAATAGTGGAATAGTGGAATAGTGAATGTTTGTAGTTTTAAAAATGAGTGTTTTTCTGGACTGAAAATGAACAGGGAATTAATTTTTTTTGGTACAACCTATTTAAATGGGTAGGAGTTACACTGTGTATAAGAAGAAAAGTGTTTTTATTTGGTTATCTGAGGAGGCGCAGAGTGACAGATCCCGGCGAGATGACGGAACAATTTTATCTGCCACCAGGAGCAAAGGCGGAGCCAGAGGGTGGCCAATGGTGGCCATAAATTAATCCTAGGCCACCCCACTGGCCACCCCAATTATTTCAGGAAACTATCCTTTTAAGAAATATAAAAAACTAGAACGCATAGTTTCTCACACACACATAAGTCAGTACCGTACTTTGCTTTTGCTTACTTATCCAGCTTAAGATGTTTACATATACAGGTAGTCCCCGACTTAAGAACGAGATCCGTTCCAACGCCAGTTCGTAAGTCGAAAATCGCCGTAATTTGGAAAATACATCCAAACGGCCCCTCATACATACAGTACTGTATTTTTACAAGCACCTAGCCTATCCTAACACATTACCCTAAATAATTATCAAAAACCACCTACATTTAGGAGCCATAATGGAGGGAAAAAAAAAAGAGTTAATTTCTTACTGGGAGCTGGTTTCTTCCTCCGTCTGTTAGCATGTTAGCTCGTGCACTGCCGGTCCAGCATCGCTGTTTTCTGCCGTCTGGCGACACGATCCGCCCGTCCATCCTACTGTTAGCATGTTAGCTCGTGCACCGCCGGTCCACCTCCCTCCCTCCTGTGAATTTCCACTGAGAGCGCGTCAACCACCTCCCTCCCTCTCCTGTTTTGGTATCGTATTTTTGGTGTAAAGTCACATAAACGCCGTAACTTCAAAGCAATGCTTTTCAATGGGAGCGCGTTAGTAAAGTCGAATCGCTGTAAGTCGAGACCACCGTAAGTCGGGGACTACCTGTATACATATGGCGGCAGCCATCTTGAATTTAAATGTGCCAACCTAATTTTGGACGGTGACTTTTCTTACACCTACATGCAGCCACACACCAAAATGGAAGTCTGTATCTCGCTTTTTTATTTTTTAAACTTATCTAGCTAACGAAACAGACTCCAATGACGTGGGACAAATACAAACCTGGCGGGGGCTGAGGGAGGGGGTAAGTGGGGTAGGAACTCACCTTCACAGTCTCATAGTTGAGCAGCGAATCAATAGCTGCGTTGCCTGCTTCATTGTCAGCTTTGTTCATCTGGATGCGAAACTGAGTCCTGAATGTAAAGACACGTGCACGATGACACGAGTGCTTTCATTAGTACGTTTCAACCAGCGTGTGACAATTTTTTACAAGTTGTACAAGAAGTCACTGGTGTATTTAGGGACCTGTCAAGAAATAACAATCCTGAGCTATAGACAGACTCAAAAAAGCAAATACATTTTATTACCTCCACTGAGTAACAAGAATGGTGAAAACTGTGTACGCTGATAAGGTGCCCAAGGCCACTGCTGCAAACTGTCCACCACACTTATAATACTGCAGGGGAGAGGAGCAAGATAGAGCAACTTTTATGTGTGGTAAATACATGTTTTATCAAATTTCAGCAACCATATTGGACAACATTATTGATAATATTAAACAATTTTTAAAGGGTATTATTTCTAAAAGTATCTGTGCTAAAGCTTTGAGTTGGATCAATAAGAGTTTGACCTCATTACAAGCAATTATTTATCAACTGGAGTAAAAGCACAACGCTATAAAGGAGACGTTCTGTCTGTGGTGGCCAAGAAGGGACACATCTGTTTAGAGCATTCTCTGCCGAAACCCATTAAGCTGCTACAAAGCTCTAGGATTCATCATTGACACTAATCGACTGTGTTTCCACCAAAAGTTCACAGGGATTCAGATTCCATTTACAATGTAAATGAGACAATATCTCCTAAATTAATTTCCAGACAATCTGCTGTGGAGAATGTCGAGGTGATGGAAGGTCCTGAGCTTTTACAAAATGAACAACGAAGACAACAAGACAGAAACCACAGAATGTTGACGGTGTTTCTACAAATGAACTAAAACTAGTAGGAGCAAAATTATGTCAAAACCTTTGAAGAACATTTAATTTTGCCGCTTTATGTTGTAGTTGTTAAAAATCAATCGCAAATACAACAAACCATTTTGTTAAATAGCTAGTCATAAATGTGATACAAATTAATAAAAAATGTATTTTTAATAACTTGGCTTTTTTTCCTGTTCAGGGGGAAGAAGAAAAAACATCATCATACAAATGTTTATACATAAAACATAAAAACTTGCTGCTCTTTTTTTTTTTTTTTTTTACTAATAATAAAACAACACTTTTTATCAATAAGAGAAGTGACCTTTTGTTAAATTGTTAATCAACCAGGTGCAGTAGAGCCTTACAATATGCAAGCTTGTCCTTTTTTTAATTGCAAACCTATATACATTTTTATGTGGAGGTTTTAGTGATACTAATACAAGATAGTTTCACGAGTAGGGACGCACAATATTATTGGCATGGTATCGATATCGACCGATATTAGAGTTAAAGTTCAATACTGGACATCAGCCATTCCATCAAAATAACTCACTGCTAGAAAAGACATGGTTTTTGTATGACAACCCAGTGACAAGGTTGCTTGCAGCACCAGCACATGATAATGTCATGTGCACCTTCCTGATCTTGGAGAGGAAAATTCAAAATGTCGGTGATGTGGAAGTTTTTTTGTAGAGGATATTGGATTCTAAAGATTTTTGGACTACACTGATCCTCATTACATCGTCCGCAGTCAGATATTTTTCCGAAGTAACTTTACCCGAGTTACAAGCAGTCATTTCTGACGTAATAGACTATATGCCACGGACCTCCGTTCTAGCACTTCCGCGTTTCCAGTGGGACGACGCACTTCCGGTTTGCAGGCAACACGGAGTTAGTGATGGCTTTTTTTCACTCGATCACTGCATCGATGTCCTCAGGTTTGACATGCCGACTACAAACGCGGGTGTGACCGTTCAATGCTACATTTTCCCTGCGGATAGCCACGATCCATTGTTGCCTCAACTCCTCATCGGCAGGTAAATTGCAAAACTAACCACTCTATTGTACTTACCGGTTAGTGGACACAACAGCACACAACAGAACTGACTTGCAGTGCCAGTCGATCGCAGATGCTTTCCATTTTGAGTCGTTTACATGGTCTACTACTGGGAGCTAATGCTAAAATGACTTGCAGTAGATAGGAGCCGGAAGTGATGTATCCCACTGGAATTCTGACGGAAGTATGTCACCACTACCCGTGGCATATACGTAGTCTATTGTCTTTATTTGGAGGCTTCAAAGATGACAAGCGTCTGAAGGCTCTGTCTCTCTCTGCAGTCAAGAGATGAGCCCCCGAACAAAGGATACATTGAGTTTTTATAGGTACTCAGTCACAAAAACAAGCACACACATTTCCTGATACAGAATTAACTGAGAAGGCAGGATGTTCACACAGGTGGTATTCTTTAGATAAGATCAGGCGTTGGACTTGAGTTCCAGGCCAGGAACTAGCCAAGTCAGCATAATTAGCAAGTACATTTCAGAAACTGAACAGGACCACACAGTGAGAGGAGAGCTTTTCATAAGATTGTACTCTCAGGCTACACATGCAATGTGGTGCTCAGATTATATTCACAATAAAAGTTTGCTTACTGTAATAGATACATTTAATTTCAGTTACACTCCTCCCTTTTATTCTAAAATCAAACATTTTAAGAATACACTTGGGTGAATACACAAATGCAGCAAAATGTGTGGTTAAAATACAAAACTTTTATAGAATATAGTTAGGTCTATGCAGTACAAATCAACATCTGCTCACTCACAGTTTACAACAGATGCATCATAAATGTTAGACCAAAAACAAACAAACAAACAAACAAACAAATAAACAAACAAACAAAAAAACCCAATCATGCTTTATTCATCATTAGTACACATATTAAGATAATCAAATTTGTCTTCATCCTCAATTCATCATAATTGTGTCTCTCCTGGATCAGCCAGGAGAAATATGTAGTCTTTTGTAAAGCTGAGAGACATGAGTGTGGTGGAAAACATGCGAGAGACTAAAGATTTCACTAATGGAACAATACAACATGATATTACCATAAGTATTACCACAACAAGTAACAAGAAGGCACTTATCTTCATAAACCAAGCCTTCCATCCGCTCCTGAAGAGCCAGCCCAAGTTCCAGTCATTCCAGTAACCTGAGTTCTCCTTTCGCTGTCTATCAGCTATGGCAGAAATCTTTGTGTGGTTGACTGTCGTGTTTGAACTAGGATCAGGGATAAAAATACAACACTCTTCACCTATAACTGCTACACAATTCTGTAACGTCATCATGCGGAGGGCTTGTCCTTCAGCTGTCAGGGTTGTGAAACCCTGATCCACTAGGGATGTTAGATTTTCTAATTCTTCAGCGATATCATTTATTTTGCGGGCATTATAAACAGTGCAGAGAAAAGCAAAGATGCCTCCAAAAATGGCTTGTATCTTAGAGATACAGACCCGCTTCACTCTACGGCCTGGTTCAGACACCTCTCTTTCTGGCGGTTCGGCATAGACTGAGAGGGTCGGGATAAGATGAGCTAAATAAGACGTTTCAGACCAATCTTTTGGCAGGTACAGGTAGGAATGTCTTCCACACACCCAAACCATATTTTTAGGGCATCCATAACCATTTCTGGTTGGGATGTAAATGGGAGCTATGTACACAACAGAATTATTATAAATTGTGTATAATCCAGAACCCTCAGGAAAACCTGTGAAATCCATACTGACCAGGGGACCTGTTCCGGGGCTGTCATTAGGTATAAATGTGTAGGGATAAGTCCCATTTAAACATCCTTGGCCAGAGGGCGCACAGCCACCTCTAGTGTAACCTGACACTGCTGAGCAGTGCCCAGGCACTTTTCTGTTCTGTTCGGCTGAGTAATACATAGAGGGGGTGGGCCAAAGCGGTGTAGGTCAGTTTTGAATTGATAAACAGTACCCACTTCCGCACATGTAGCATTAGTGTTTTCAGAAAAAGATGAAGCACTTCTAAAAGGTGACATTGGAACCTCGGGAGCCCAAGGCCACCATTTACCAAATCTGGTGTCATTTTCCTTGTCTTTATTAAACTGGATTATATACTTATAAGCCTGAATCAAAAATGATGACAGATGAGGTCAGGCAGGAATCCCCATGGACTATGATATTTGCAGATGACATTGTGATCTGTGGTGAGAACAGGGAACAGGTGGAAGTGAACTTGGAGAGGTGGAGGTATGCACT
>JARVGS010001166.1:23375563-23391715 GCA_031762315.1 Hypsolebias antenori | reverse complement strand
GTACATGTATATATGGTGCAGTTTGTACGTATGTTCCAACTTACGTCAAATTCGGTTTACGCCGCCGCTGTGAGAACAGAACTGCGTCGTAACCCGAGGACTACCTGTATACCCACTGTCCCTCTTCTGGACATGTCCAAACCATCTCAATCTGGCCTCCCTAACTTTATCTCCCAGTAGTTCAACCTGTGCTATACCTTTATGATCTCGTTTTTAATCTTATTCATCCTTGTCACTCCGAAGGAGAACCTCAACATCTTCATTTCTGCCACTTCCAGTTCTTTCTCCTGTCTTTTTTATTTTTTTTTGCCACTGTCTCCAGCCCATAAAACATAGCTGGTCTCACCACTGTCCTGTACAATTTTCTTTTGGCCTTTGCTGACACCCTTTTGTCACAAATCACTCCTGAAACTTTTCTCCAGCCATTCCATTCTGCCTGTACTCTCTTCTTCACCTCTTTACCATGCTCCCCATTTTCCTGGATAGTGGACCCCAAATACTTGAAGTCCTACACCTTTGTGACTTCTGCTCTGTGTAGCCTCACTCTTCCACTGGCCACCCTCTCACATGTACTCTGTCTTACTAGGGTTGACTTTTTTCCTTTTCTTTCAAATGCATACCTCCACCTCTCCAAGTTCTCTTGCAACTGTTCCCTATTCTCACCACAGATCACGTCATCCGCAAACATCATAGTCCACGGGGATTCCTGCCTGATGGTCTATTACCAGAGCAAACAAGGGGCTCAGAGCCGATCCTTGATACAATCCCACCTCCATCTTGAAGCTATCTGTCACTCCTACAGCACATCTCACCACTGTCCTGCTGTCCTCATACATGTCCTGTACCCGGCTAACAAACAGGTACTTCTCTGCCACTCCAGTTTTCTTCATGCAACACCACACCTCCTCCCTAGGCTATAGCAGTTTCTACTGCTATACAGTATTTTCTGTGCAATACAGTTTTGTTTGAAATATATATTGTTAACGACAAGAATATGGTTTTAGAATTCAAGCACAATGCCAGACAACAAGAATGGTTAAAGTGTTTATTGAGAAGCAGCTGCTGGTGGAGATCTGAATCCAATGGCAGGACCAATCTGCAGAGATATGGTGGTTAGTGAACTGAACTTTTCTGTGAATGGTCATCTGAACAGAAAGACAGCCAGTAACCTTCACAGTCGGGAGAGGGGGGAGTCTTCGGAAGGAGTTGGAGGCAATGACGTCACAGTCACTGGGTGAAACGTAGCTGCGAGGCAGAGCTGAGCATTGTCAGAAGGGGAATCCAAGAACGGGTCCAGAGGCACAGGTGGGGGTCATACACAGGGGTTCAGAGATACAGATCCACATCTGAGTTATAATCCGTGAAGTGTAGTTATGGGGTAGAAAAGGGGGTCAGTACTGAGGTCAGAAAGGTGAATCCAGAACAGACAAGGAGCAGGTAAATCAGGGATTCCGAGATGCAGTCGTGAGGTCAAGAGTAGGCAGGCAAACATAACACAGGACCTCTACTGCCACAAAGGGTTCAATAATCTGGCAGGGAATCCGAGTAACCATGGATCTTACATAGAGCGGGACACAGGAGCATGAGCACAGATTAATCTAAGCGTGGAGAATGACCAGAGCAAAAACATGACATGAGGGAGCAGGAGTCTGATAGTTAAACCTTTTGGCAGAATTTGTCACTTTTAAAGTTGCATTTTTTTAATCACCTTATTTGTCCAGTAGTTCTCCATGTTTGATTGAAGAAGATGAATTTAAAGTGCATGATAGTTTTGTATATCTGTTGCTAAGTACAGCATCACACAGCAGCCCACTCTGTCACAAAACGTTAGGCACAATAAGGTAACCTGAATCAAATTTCCCCACTGCTTCATGTCTTTTGTTGCTAGCAGGTTCTATAGACTTCCCTGGTGATGCTCAAGTAGCAAGAAGCACTTTATTTTATTAGCCTTTGAGGCAAATTTCATTGAGATCAAAGAACGCTTTTTCAAGGCAGGGCGTGGACCTGAAGGCATCCTAAACATGCATGTTTTTGGACAGTGAGAGGAATACTTGAAGAAAACTCGTGCAAACACGAGGAAAACATGTAAACTCTACACAAAAAGACTTTAGACCCAACCTGGGTCTTGAACCCAGGACCTTTTGCTGTGAAGGAATAGTGCCAGTCACTATCCACTGAATCTCTGCTGTCCGTCTGCATTTTCCCCATGGGTTGTTAAAATAAGCTTTACTGTACTTCTCTTTACAATACAGTACTTTCCATTTGGAGCCAACACCACACAGGGTTCAGCTGCTTCTTTTTTGCTTTTTCTTTGTTTTATGTTTTGTATGCAGTTTATTTTGTATTAGCTGTTTTAAATAGTAAACTGTACAAACTGTACCAAGTTTGGAGTACCTTTAAGCAGAGCTCTAGTACCACTAGTGCTACAAATATCAACGTTTGAGAACCATGGCTCTATGCCACTGATTTTGTAAAGTTTAAAATGTATTGTTTATACCCTATATGATATTTTCTACTTTGTGTTTGAATTATTTCACAGTGCAAAAGTGTGAATTTTAACTAAAAAATTATGTTTTTTTTTTTCCCCAAATGTAATATAGAAGAGTCCCCTCCTTTTTCCTGCTCCTGTATAACTTGCTATAAAGTTTGTGAATTTGGATACTTCTATGAAAAATAAAAAATGTCTGTGTTGTTATTTTTTAAACATCTTGGAGTAAATGGTTGTTATTAGGTTGCCTGTTCAGATACAGACACAGAGTCATAAATATTTTTACCGTTCAACATGTTGAATCACTGCTCATTGAACCGTAATGGGTAATTAGTGCTGACATTCCAATATTATTAGTCATCATTCATGTACTACTGTGTGGCGTGTATTATGATGTGTTGTGTAACCATACTAAAGAAGTTAAGACAAACACTGGACTGTTTTTAAAAGACTCATTTCTGTTCTGACAGACACGCCAAGATGATTGATTAAATCACTGTTTAATACCTAATTAATATCTTATCAACTTGCTTATTTGTGTGTCAATAAAAAGTCCTCAGGAAGAATTGATCTGACCAATCAAAGCAAACTTAACAACATCTAGTTTTTGTCTCTTTCTAGTCCTGTTCAGGGTCATAGGAGTGGTGCCTGATTTTAAGCAGGATGGGGCTAGGTACACTGTGGACAGGCCAGCAGTTGCACCTACACTCAGTTAAGAATCATTAGATGTTCCTACACAGTGGTGCTTGAAAGTTTGTGAACCCTTTAGAATATTCTATATTTCTGCATAAATATGACCTAAAACATATCAGATTTTCACAGAAGTCCTACAGAGAACCCAGTTAAACAAATGAGACAAAAATATTATACTTGCACATTTATTTATTGAGGGAAATGATACAATATTACATAAATGTGAGTGGTAAAGTATGTGAACATTTGCTTTCAGTATCTGGTGTGACCACCCGACTCCCCAACTACAATTAAATATGTTTCCAGTCACTGTTGATCAGTCCTGCACACCAGCTTGAAGGAACTTTATCCCATTCATCTGTACAGAACAGCTTCAACTCTGGATGTTGGTGGTTTCCTCACATAAACTGCTGCTCCAGGTCCTTCCACAACATCTGGATTGGATGAAGTTCAGGACTTTGCCTTGACCATTCCAAAACATGAACTTTATTCTTTTTGAACCATTCTTTGGCTCAAGAAGAATAAAGTGTCTTGTCTTAGTACGTGTATCTTCGTTGGTTCACCATTCATACTTGTCTGCTTTGAGTCATTGTGTTGCTGTATGACCCACCTTCTCTTCAGATTCAGTTCATGGACAGATGTTCTGACATTTTCCTTTAGTATTCGCTGCTATAATTCAGAATTCATTGTTCCATCAATGATGGCAAGCTGTCCTGGTCCACATGCAGCAAAACAGGCCCAATCCATGATACTGCCACCACCATGTTTCATAGATGGGATCAGGTTTTTATGCAGGAATGCAGAGTTTTACTTTCTCCAAACATAAAACTTTTAATTTAAACCCCAAAAAAGTTTTATTTTGGTCTCATCCGTCCACAAAACATTCTTCCAACATTCTTCTGGCTTGTCCACGTGATCTTTAGCAAACAGAAGATGAGCAGCAATGTTCTTTTTGGAGAACGGTGTCTTCCTCCTTCAACCCTGCCATGCACACCGTAGTTGTTCAGAGTTCTCCTGATGGTGGACTCATGAACATTAACATTAATGTGAGAGAGACCTTCAGGTGCTTAGAGGTTACCCTGGGGTCCTTGTGACCTTGTTGACTATTCCACACTTTGCTCTTGGAGTGATCTTTGTTGGTCGACCATTCCTGGGGAGGGTAACAATGGTCTTGAATTTCCTCCATTTGTACACAATCTGTCTGACTGTGGATTGGTGGAGTCCAAACTCTTTAGAGATGGTTTTTATCCGTTTCCAGCCTGATGAGCATCAACTCTTTTTCAGAGGTTCTCAGAAATCTCATTTGTTCCTGTCATGATACACTTCCACAAACATGTTGTGAAGAGCAGACTTTGATAGATCCCTGTTCTTTACCTCAATCAGGTGCCCACTCACCTGATCATCATCCCTAGGCCTGCTGCAATACACAATAAATCAATTAATCGCATGATAAATGAAAATTATCAACCTTATTTTCATTTATCAGCTTTAATGTTTCATTGTGCCTCTCTTTCTACTACTAAGCTACAAGCTAAGCTAACAGGCTGACCTCGGGGGAAAAAAAAAAAAAACCCTCTGTCTTGTTGAAGTTCCAGAATTCACGGTTGAAACCCGTGCCTTTGTGTAAGTAAAAAGTTGGGGGTTTTTTCTGCAAAAAGAAGCTGAGAAATTGTTAACTGATTTTTTTGTACATTTTTTTAATTAAAAGCTTTGTGTGAAAAATACTATGCTAAAGAGCTCAAACCACACCGAGTGTCCGCCATTTTGAGAACCAAAGAGAGACAACCCATGTCACATCAAGGGGCCTCCCTCCCATTTTTCTTAAAGAGACACGCTGCTCGCTACCTCAATATCCATCGAAAAATGTACTACATGCAAAACAAATTAACTAACATTTCCTCTTAAATTTGACAATAATTACTAATTATTGTAAAATTTCAAACAATATTATTGTTTATTGCAATATTTTCAGAGAAAATTTATCTCTCAGCAAAATATGTTATCGTGACAGGCCTAATACCATACCATGCCATTTTATTTATAGTGCACTTAAAACAGCGACAAGGCCAACCAAAATGCTGTACAAACAGAAAAACAGGCAACATACAAAATGAAGTAAAACCAGAATATAGTTATAAAAACGTCGCAGATAATTAATATAACGACTAAACTGTGTGAAGCAAACAGTTTCAAACACAGATCATCTGGTGTTGAAAGCTACGGAATAGTATTGGGTTTTTTTTAAACAGGATTTGAAAACCGAGAGGGAGGGGGCCTGTCTGACGAGCAGAGGTACAGAGAAGGCCCTGTCACCTCTGCACTTAAGACCAGTTCCTGGAACTGTGAGGAGCAATTATTCCATTGATTAAAAACATCTGACTTAATTTCACCATCAGATTAACTGCTAATCCTAGAGGTTCACATACTTTTACACTCACAAATATGTAATATTGGATCATTTCCCTCAATAACTCAATGACCAAGTATAATATTTTTGTCTCATTTCTTTAACTGGGTTCTCTTTATCTACGTTTAGGACGTGAGAAAATCTGATGTTTTAGTCATATTTATGCAGAAATATAGAAAATTCTAAAGGCTTCACAAACTTTACAAGCACCACTGTATCTTTTTAACTCATATTTTTATATAATCCTGGTTCAGCGTGTTTTAAATTAATATAGAAATTAGTTCTCTGTTTAAAGGGACTTTGTAACCAGAGGGAAGTGAAGCACACATCTAACGCTACATTTTCTGTTTGTGCAGGTACAGGGAACACCGTGATCGAGGCGGTGAGGGTGTTGATAGAACATGGAGTTCAGCCCAGACATATTATCCTCCTCAGCCTCTTCTCCACTCCACATGGTATGCCAGCTCACAACTTAAGATCAAGTTTTCCTTTTGTTTATGCACCTCATGAACCACTGGATGAATTTTCATGAAATTAGAGAGTACAGCTAATCTGATTCAAAATGGCTACCACAGCCTTCAAAAAAAGAAAAAAAAATGGATATAACTATTTTACAGATGCATATCTAACATTTGGTGTGGTAGTAACTGAGTCTGATCTCAAACATATATTCTGAGTGCTAACAGTTTGTGCAATAGCTTCATTTAAAATGAGGACAAATAACTTCTTGGAGTCTACACTGTATCATATGAAAGCACCAGACAGATTTTAATGAAACTTTCAGGAAGTAAATATGGGATGTAGATCTACAGCAGATTATTTTTTGGAGCAAACCCTATTCAAGATGGACTTTAAATTTACACAAACTGAGTTAATTCAGTGTGGTAGAAACTGAGTCGCTCTTATCGCCTTTATTACCGTTATTCTTTGTTGAGGCTGCTAATCTTATCAGATTAATTTATTTATTAGAAGTATGATGTTTTCACAGCATCAAGCACCCGTTTAAATAGTTTCAGTAGTTGCTGGATAATTTACAAAGCTGCCTGGTAGATTCTCACCAATGACTACATGACCAGATAACTGTGACATTTAATGAATGTTCAAGGTTTCGCTGAAAAGGATTTTCTTTTTTTAACTGTGACCTTTCTTGTGGTGAATCTGTCAGGTTAAAATATTCTTTCAACACAAGATAGATTTAAATCTGAAGGGCATGTTGCCATAAAATGCACTTTATAATTCAGTGTTTTCAAAAGGATCACAGTTCTTTTGCTTTTTATTTATTTATTTTAAGGTTCTTCTTCACACTTTTGGATGCCTTTCTGTAATGGCGTCAGATTAGGCAGGTTAAGGAAGTTGTGGGGGAAACGGTAGCAGAAGATCTGCTGCAAGTCAAACCAGTCTTATTGTTTAGACTGTACACTGCCAGACTTGTTTCACATCTATTTTAAGGACCTCCTATTAAGTAACTTGTGAATTTAACGATCTAGGCTTCTATTATGGAGCAGATTAAACATATTTTGGGTAAAGTTAAATTATATGAATTAAGTCAATCTCACTAAGCAGCACAGTATCACAGGACTGGTTATTTTGGGCAACACAATTCATGCCAACTTTAAAGATTTACTACTAAATTTAACAATATACTTGTATGTAGCTACAAAATTTTACTCACTAGTTCTTCGGAACAGCAGCAGCTCGGTTCTGGTCCAACTCGGTTCCGTTTCTGCAGACCTACCCTGCTGGTTCTGGTCAGCTCTCTGGCTCGATAGTGGCGGTGGGCTCCGGATGGGATGTGGGGCCGGTGGTCCAACTGAGTGGTCCAAGAGATGAAAAAAGTCCTGCTGGGCTCTGGATGGAGCGCCGGACCTTTGGCGGTGTGCGTCCCGCTCAGAAGTCCTCATGGGCCAGCTACCAGCTCTCAAAATTCACTAATGGGTCTGGAGGTCCAGTTCTGCTCCAGTTCTGTGGGTTCCTTGTGGCTCTCTGCATCCGATAGGTGCCAAAGTGACTAATAATTACCAAACTTTTTCCAATCAGATCAAAACTTTCCCTCTAGTATTTCAACAGAAAGCACTGGGGCTTCTGGGAAATGTAGTCCTTATGAGCAGCGATGCAGCGTAGGCTTATTGAGACAAAACTACAGAATGGCAATGCCCGTCCTAAGCATTTTATTTTTTCGTTAACTTTTTACTGTACTGTCCCAATCACATAAGTATTAAAGTTGACAATCATGTGTCCTGTACAGTTTTTTTCGTTTGTTCAATTCTACCGGTACTTTGAAAAACCACGAAGCAGCGAGGGACTACTGTATTGCTAAAATCTGAGACCTCTGAGATGATTTTTACTTGTCATCAGTGAACATATGATTTATGGGAAGCAGATAACCATTTACATATTTCCTACTAGCTCAAGTTTCTTTTCTTTTTTATTATTAGCAGTGTAAAACATATTTAAGCTTAAAAACTTACACGTAAACCAGCGTTTGTCTCTTTTAGGAGCCAAATCTATAATCCAGGAATTCCCAGAGATCACCATCTTGACCACAGAGGTGCACCCAGTTGCCCCGACACATTTTGGACAGAGATACTTTGGCACTGACTGAAACGAGGACAACCTGAGGAACACGATCAGCAAAGTGTTTTGGCTTTATTTTGGATCTCGTTCTCCTTGTTGTGCCACATACTGCTACTCGGCTTACAAAGTTTCTAAAGTGAATCCAAATCAATAATCAAACTGTATTTATTGCTTTTTGCCATTTGTGTGTAGAGAAAACCACAAAGATGAAAATGTGGATTGTTTTATTTTGCATGTTAACAACCGGTGGATCAATAAAGAATTTATTTGTTTACACAAAAGACATGTTGAGGTTTTTCTGCTGGGTCTGAAGTGGTAAAAAAGGGGAAGCACCACAATCATCGTACTCCAAACACAGTTTACTACCATGCTGTGTATTAGCTTGTCTGTCAGCTGGGTTAAACAGTCCTATACTCTTTGTATCCTATATTTTTAACAAAAGTACTGTACTTCAGTTGTTTAAAGTGTTACAGAAGGATCAAAATATACAGAGACTGCCTGCAGCAGGTAAAAATTATCAACACATGGGAAAAAATCTGAACATTTTCATAATAAATAGGACAATATGAACCGCCCAACACTGACAGGATTTCTAACCTTTTAATACATACTCTGCACATCTCAAATAGAAAAAGTTTAAATTAACAAAAGGTTTTTCTGACTTCAGC
Organism: Hypsolebias antenori; assembly: GCA_031762315.1. NCBI lineage: Eukaryota > Metazoa > Chordata > Actinopteri > Cyprinodontiformes > Rivulidae > Hypsolebias > Hypsolebias antenori. Next base: position 23,382,885 of record JARVGS010001166.1, on the reverse strand, counting down.
AGCGTTTGATTTGGCTTATCCAACAAAAATAGAAATAAAGCATGGTTAAACTTTTTTTAATCTATCCCAATCAAGTAGTATAAAATTTTGATTAACGGACAAACATACCGGTACTCAAAATGATCAGAAACTGGTTAAATACACAAACTGAAAAGTACTGATGAGTACAATATTTTTCTATGATATTAAACATTTAGCAATACATAATCACAAATTAAAAAAAAAATATATATATATACTGCAGACAATTCCTGTCCTCGTCCATCCAGTAGACGAGGATCAGTTTTATAAATATGTACAGTTTTAGAATGGGGGTCAGCTGATATGATATAAAACAAGATATAATCATAACGAGCTTAACCCAGACTTAAAATCAACCTTCACTGCATGTTTTACTTGGTAAAGGAGCAAACAGCATTTAGGTCTCATTATACAGTATATTAAGAATACTACTTTACTAAAAAGTGAAGATAAAAACATTAAGTTTTCATAAATGTTAGTTTTTCTGGTTATTGCAACTTGACTGATCAGATCTGTTAAACTACAAGATGTTAAAATACTGCATTAAACCAGGATTATAAGATTTCAGAAACTGTCCAAAGTGTCAACACGATGCGTTCACAGGTTGGCTACATTCTCGGGTGAAAACACGCCCAGCATAAAGACATACTCAAGTAAGTAAGGCATTTTCTAATGTGTTCATGTTCAATGCAAAAACTAAAAGTCTGTTTATTATTTGTTAAGTTTAAAGTTTATCAGTTTAAACACCCCACTGTAAAAACAGAGCAACACTCTAAAGTCAACTCTGAAACTGGCATGAACATGAAGAGATGTTTCCACTTCCTCAGCTACATGAATTATCACAAAATAGCATTAAATGCATTTTTAGGTGAGGTATTGGTTGAATTATTTTTCCTAATAAAAACTAATAATTCATCTTTAAGGGAAGGTTATGTTTCTGCTGGTTATCCATTGAGTTTCTTCGTCCATCTTGATCTCAAACGTCAGGGGGAAATTGGCAAAGGTGATCCAAATGCAGACTGTAATCTTGTTTCACCGCCTCCAGCGTCCCACGTGGAATGCATTCACTTCATGGTTACACAGTATGTGTGATAAAAGTTTACATCCTCTGTACAAGTAGTAATTATTCCTCCATCTCTATGGTAACGGAGGGGTCGATATCCTCAACTGCAATGAGAGAATTAATTTCAGCGGAAAAATAATGATACCCTTTGTTGCAGGTTTTGAATCTGGTGGTAGAGGGTGTGTTTCATGTGACCACCAGGTGGCAGCAAAACACCACCATGACGATAGATTACAGTTACTGAGAACAAATGTACAGCAGCATGGAGAAGTCTTTCAAATCAAATGTTACCAATGTATCTAACTGTACATACAAGAGGATACGGATAGTGCTGTGCGAATGATGACAAATGCAACTCGATGAAGAATCTAAAACTGAGCTGTTAAAGCCAAAAAGAGGCAACAGACTTGAATAAAAATCCAAAGGCTAGCAAAAAACAGAAGCATAAGGCTGGCAAAAAGTAGATTAGTAAAAAGTACTAAAACACACAAGTAGCACAAAAGTAGCAAATGGCTTGCTAAAAGCTAATGGTAGCTAAAAGTAGCAAAAGGCAAGCTACAAGCTCAAAGTAACAAAAACCAAGCTTAAAGCAAAAAAGGTACAGGTAAGCTAAAAGTAGCAGAATGGTAGCTAGAACCTAATGGTAAACACTAAAAACAAGTAAAATGTTGACTAAAAGCTAAAAAGAGCAGTATAGTAGCTAAAAGTTAAAGTAGCATAAGACAAGCTAAAAGTTACGGTAAATAAGCAGACAAAACAACATGTAAAATCATGTATGCTGAAACAGATTTCAAACAAAATGTTTTTGAAGGAATCCAAGAGATAATAAAAAGCACTAACAGTACAGAAGTCATAGCACCTATCTCCTGAGCGAGTTGAAGGTTCTGATATATAAACGGTTAAGAGAGCACAAAGGAAAACAATTTTAAAGGATGTCAGGACTGCATTTAAGTAATGACACACTTTCGAAGACAAAAAATAAATAAATCTGCCAAAACCCTTTAAGGAAAATGTTTGTAAAGTAACACTGACCGTTCTTCTTCACAGCTGCATTTCTTAATTGGTTAATTAATGGGCTTTATGTTGTGGCAAAACTCTGCACTTGTAATATTCACAAAGGTTAGACATTTAAGATTCAACTACTTAGAAACATCAAACCAGTTTATCCTGTTTGTAAAACTGTTGTCTAAATTATTTTCTACAGTGCTCCGAGCTAGCTTGTGAATAGGCCCTATATAAATAAACTGAACTCAGTTAAATCCACTGCAAAATATATATTTATGGGAATTTAAATTCATTATTTCACAGATTCTAAAGTCTATACGAGCTTCAGGTTAATTCATATTTTTGGTTTTGATTACCGCGCACTCATACTGTCATTGGTACCAAAAGATGGCTGCCTGCCCATGGTCTCTTCATGTCCACATTGGCAGCAGCCCCAAAGTTGATTTAATCTACCTGACTATTAGTAGTTCAAGCTGCTGCCCCCGCAACCTGACTCCAGAATTAGTGGAAGATAATGGATTAACTACTACTATTATTGCCTTCTGTAATTCCAGGGTAGGCAGGTGTTTGCCAAATCCCTAACGCTACCCTCTAACCCTTAATCCTAACCTCTAACACCTTTTCCTGACATCTAACCCAAACCTTACCTTAACCCTCAACAAAGACGCAGAAATAAATGGTGGTAAGCACGAGTAAGAAACAGCACCTGCTGTTGGCAACCACTAAGTACAAGGTGGAGATACAAAATGATATGAAATAACCAGCACCCGTCGCTGTGGATGGATGTAAGCAACAAAATGTAGGCAAACTTACCCAAGCTTCCTTCTTCAGACCCATTATCTGACTCCTCCCACATGTGCTCATTAGCTAACAAGGGGTTGTGAGATTCAGAACTCTGACTCCTTAAAGGGAAGTAGTGGCCATTTCCTTGGCTGCCATTAAAATAAGCAAAAGCAAATAGAGGTTAACTGATTTGAAGACAGTTAATCAAGTTCTTTGACGTGGTTTAATTTCAGTGTTGGCACAACTGTTTAAACATTGTCCTATATCTCCTATATTTGGATTATTATCACCGCCTCCAAAAAGTTCACTGCTATAATGTGTTTGCACACGTGTGTGATTGTCATATTAGCAAAATGTCATAGGTCCCTAGATGTACAGTACTGTATTCTAATAAAATTATAAGAAAATGATCAATAGATGTGCATCTAGAATGGTTAATGGACTGTACTTGTATAGCACTTCTCAATTTAGATACTCAAAATGCTTCACACTACAATCTGTGCCCCTCATTTACACATTCATACAGCACTCTACTATATTTCTACAAAGCTAATCTGAAACTGTAGAGACTAATCAGTGATTTATCACATTCATACACCGCTGGGACACACATTGGAGGCAATGAGGGGTTCAGTGTCTTGCCCAGGGACACTTCAACATGTGAAGTGGTGGAATCGAACCCCCTATTCTACCATTGGAGGACGACTGCTCTAACCACTCAGCCACAGCTGTCCCATGATAAACTTCTGGATGGAACCCAGTTCAATACAGCCACCACAGCTAATAAATCTTAGCAAACAGAAAATATCATATATCCGTTCCTCCAAGGAAAGATAGGCCATCCATTTAATTTTCTAACAAAACTTTGCACAACTCCATTGAAAACTTTATGCCTTTGAGTCCTTGACTGAAAACTCACCCTGTAAAAACGGGGATGAACCACAGCCTCTTGTCTTCTCCAAATACTTGCTGCAGGTTTTTGCGTAGTCCAACATTAAACCCATTTCTGTCTGGTCCGCTGACAAAAACTGGAGCTGAGAAGGCCTCTGGAACAGAAAAAAAAAAGAGTTGTGGATCAGAATATGCTTTCATCGCACAACTTTGCAGGGTTTTTAGTGTTTGTTACTGTTTTTTTTTTTTCCTTTAAGTTCAGAAAACAGAACGTGTTTCTGTTGAATGTCTGCGAGGTTAAAAAACAACAACTCTCACCTAAAGTGGATCTGTTCTTGGCAACCAACCAGCAGTGGTAGCCAAACAGAAACATAAGACTGACAAAAAACATGAGCGCCACAAACATGAGGAAGAGGATGTGGAACTTAGCAGGTCTATTTGGCAAGTCTCCCTGTAAAAAAAAAAAAAAAAGAAGAAGAACTAGGATCAGAAAATAAAGGGTTTTACAAAACAGGTTACAATAACCTTTGACCTCTGTTATCAATACATTTGCGCAAACATGCAGTGATATTGCTCTGTCGGTTGTTGAGAGGAGGAATGATGACACTTACCACCCAAAACTTGAGGAAATACTGAAAAACTGTTGCTGCAATGAATACGCAGTACAGCATGGAGAACGCAAGAAAAAGAAGGAAATACTTGTAGTTGGAAAAACCAACGCAGTTGTTAACCCTGAGAGAAAAAAGAAGCCCTAATGATCAGAGCATGGTCTATAGATCAATCAGTTAAACTTTAAGAAATAGACTAACTTACCAGGGACAGTGATGGTCCATCTTCAAGACACAACTTAAAGAAAAAAGCAACACATCAAACTACATTATCTTGAGATTCCAACATTTAAAGTCATTGTAGTTTTTTTTAAATAGCAAATGCTGAATGAGTTTTATTGAGCCTCTGTTCGTCTGGTGTTTTTCACATCATAATAATCTATCAAAGCTGTAACTATCTTATAATATACCATCATAAAGCAATCTGCTTTATAGTCCAACTTCTATTTTTCCTGATGCATTCTGCAATCAGTTGTCTTCTCTTTGACAAAGCGCTGCGCAGATTTGTCCTGAGGATCTTTGCTCCAAGAGACAACTACCAGTATTTCTAATGATCACAAGTTCCTGCCTGCAACATTACTGCTTGCCTGAGGCGAGCCCACTTAGGTGCATGTATTGGGGTAAAAAGAAAGGCTTACGTTTCACAAACGGAGCAGTGGTGACAGCGGTCAGGCTTCAGCACCTGGCAGCGGTCACAGAACCTGATAGCTGGAGACAAGAACATTTCTAATTGAATGGACGATATTTGAGCTGAGCATCATCTTCACACACTTCCTGTGGCTTAGAGTTCACATTTAGCAATCAGCACTAATGAAAAGAACACATTGGCTGATTACTCTGGATTTGGATGCACAGCTAATTGCACTAACCTACTTACTTTCATCACACATGCAATGTGATGAATTGTGACAAAAGCCCCCCGAGTTTGTGACATTTTTGAGCATCTTACCTCCTGATTGAGCTCGGGTGAAAATGGGAAGTTTCCTTGCTATATCAACAAGGATTTGTTTCTGAGCATCTGGTCTCTCCTCCATCTCGTATCGTTGCTTGTCGGAGTATGACAACTGAAACTAAACCAAAAACGTTATACCACAACCTCAGTGTATGCCCAAAGCAAATTATAGTCATTATTTGTTTTCATGCCAGCAAATTTTAATTTTCAGGTACCTTTTTACAGGGTGTAGCAGGAGGAGTAAAGATGGACTTCCAGTAGGTCCAGGAGAACATCGCAAAGCAGACATGAAACACCAGTAAATAAACCACTGCGAGCACAAGATAATTAAAAAAACAATCATGACAGGGGTTAAATTTATAGTTTGAATGTTCATACTGCTTGGACTAAAAAGATAGGGAAGGTAGCTTACCTTTTTCCAATGCATTAGGAATGGTAACTGTCAAAACAGGAACAATAAAGTCGTTTTTAAAGTAGCTTGAAGCTAACAACAACAGAAGTCCAATTCATCAAAATAAGCTAACGAAATTAGCCAGGCTGTATTTCTATATGAAAACACAATAAACGCTGGCCTCTTTTCACAATAAGTAATAAATTTATACAAATTAACTTCATTAAAGCACAAATTTGAAGCCACTTCCGCTTTTTCTTTTTTCTTTTAGCTCCAGCTCTGTCTCAATAAACGTTATTGTTGTTTAACGCTGCCGCGCGCGGTGTGAGGAAACAAAAGACAAATACAGTCCGTCACACTCACCGAGGCATAGCTCGAAGACATAAGCATAGTAGGACCACAACACGACGGCTGTGATAATAAGAACAGGGATCCAAGAGAAAACCCTCTGACAGCATCGCAATCCTCTGGAGAGAGCCATGTTCTATCATTCAATAACTCTTATCGGCGCTCCATTACTATTCCTGGGCTTCGCCCATCTGCGACATCTGGGATTGATTTACCGCACACAGCTGAAAGAACAGGTAAATCAACGACTCATTCTTTACATACAATTTCTGCTTGTTTTGGTTTTGAATGAAACCCAAATGACGTAAGTACTCTTAATACACTAGCTGAAATTATATAAATAGTTTAGGAATGAGAATAGCTGATCAGTTAGCAAATAATTCAACATTCAGCTTTGTTTAAATGGTGGACACTGAAACTAATGGAAGTCAATTTCTGCCACAATACTGTACTCAAACTCTGTCCGTTGTATCGTTATGACTTTTAAAATCATAATTATAAAATGCAAATTCGTAAATATGAGTTTCAAGGTTATTTACAATCAAGAAGTACAGATTATGAGAGTTCTATTTCACAAATGGGACTTTTAAAGCCTTGATTCAGATTTTGTATCTGATTCTTTTATGACTGAAAGTCATAACAATGATGTTGAAGCACACAATTATGACAGCATTTGATTTTTCAGTGGTGAAAATTAGCTACAATATAAAACTATTAATATCGAGTCATAATTTGTCATATTTATGGTAAGAAAAAGCTTCTAGATGACAGAGCTACCACAGCAACAGTAAATAGAGAGACAGGTAGGAAGGTTCAGTGACCTGTGGACAGAGAAAAGATGATAAGGAAACCTGGTGGTATAGTGAAATACAGGAAGCTATTCAAAGAAAGAGGTTAGCCAAGAAGAAATATGACGTTGAGAGGACCGAAGAGAGGAGACAGGAATATGAGATGCAACACAGAGCAAAAAAGGGAGGTGGCTAAGGTAAAGCAGAAGGCATATGATGAGTTGTACAAGAGGCTGAACACTAAACAGGGTGAGAAGGACTTGTACTGATTGGCGAGACAGAGGGATCAGGCTGGAAAGGATGTGCAGATAGGTTTAATAAAAATAGGAACGGTAATGTTATAAGAAGTGAGGAGAGTGTGATGGGAAGATGGAAGGAGAATTTTGAGGAGCTAGTGAATGAAAAGAATGAAAGAGAAAGAAGAGTAGAGGTCATAGAAACTGTGGACCAGGAAGTGGGAAAGATTAGTGAG
>JARVGS010001166.1:23324789-23342758 GCA_031762315.1 Hypsolebias antenori | reverse complement strand
CCCCCCCCCCCCCCCCCCCCCCAAAAAAAAAAAAGTGGTATTGCCTGCAAAAATGACACATATAAGGAGTCCTGACACATTTACCAAGCCAACTTTGGTCCAAGTACAGAGCCTTGAGGAACTCCACTTGTGATATTGCAGAGGTCAGATCTCACACCATTTATTTGTACAAACTGTTTCCTATCTTTCAAATAGCTAGATACCTACTGTAATGCTGGTCCTCTATGCTGGTACTCTGATAAGATATGCATAATACTTTGACTTATATTAAATGAAAAGTGTTAAATGTTATTTATTAGCATTGGTCACCTGCAATGATGTCTCACTTGTGGAGGCTTGTTCTGGGTTTCTAGCTGCAGTCTGGGATCCTCTGCATTCCTGTGCATGAAGGACAGCCTTTTTAAGTTCAATTTTTTTTTTTTTCTATCCATTGTGCTGTAAGACTTTATCAAGCTAATGGGGATAAAACGACGTCCATATATCTGTGGGAAAACTCACCCAGAAAGTTGTGCTATCTGCAATTAGCTTTTTAACAACGTCGGAAATGACGGCTTGTAACTCGGGTAACGTTACATCGGAAAATTATCTCCCACTGGGGACGATGTAGCGAGGCTCAATGTAGACCATAAATCTTCAGAATCTGACATCCTCACCTATGAAAAATAAAACTTCTACACCGCCGACATTTTGAATTTCACTCTCCACCATGAGCTCGGGTAGGCACACTTGACGTCATCACATTGCGCTGCCACTGCAACGTCATCACGTTGTGCTGTAACGTCATCACGTTGTGCTGCCACTGCAGGCAAATACAGTGCCTTTTATGACGGTGAGTTATTTTAATAGACTGGCTGACTCCCGATATTGAATTTTAACGCATCATCTTATACTGATACCATGCCAATAATATTGCACATCCCTTATATATGTATACAGGTAGTCTTTGGGTTACGATGGTCTCGAGGTACGACATTTCGAGGTTACGACGCATCTCCCTTATTTCGAGTTACGCGGTTTTACAACGGTTTTACATCAGCTTTACGTCACTTTTACGTCGTAAAACCGCGGCGCAGTGGCGGAAGACTATAGTATTGTATTTCATTATTAAACATACTGTACAGTATTTTATGTGTTTTTTGATAATTATGTAGGGTACTGTGTTAGGATATGCTAAGTGCTTGGTAAAACAGGTACCGTACATGTATATGGTACGGTAATTACGTATGTTCCGACTTACCTCGAAAATTGGTTTACGATGCCGCGTAGGAACGGATCTACGTCGTAAGTCGAGGACTACCTGTGTATATTATTACTTCACGCAGTTGCATTGGATCTTAAAATAAGTTTTCATGATTCAACTAACTTTTTGAAGTTAATGATAATGGGAGTCTATACCTTTGATAAAGCAAACCTCCAGGCAAAGCAATCTGGGTAGTGTAGTTGCGGGATAAACATCCCTGGGCTATCTGATTATGGCTTACTGCTGCGGCACTGGTGTCTAGTAACACTGAGAGAGCGCTCAGCCATCCATCACACAGTGAGTGTCTGTCTAAGGCTTTCCACCCTGCTTCTCCTCGTCCTAGCTCTCCAGTTACAGCCATACACGGCCAGCCTAAATAATATTCTTCATGATAAATGGCACTATAAGCCTGGTATCCATCATTAATCTGATTTTTAAAGAAGCATCCATCTTGGAGAGAGCCTGTTAGGGCCACGGGAGAGCAGAGCAGCTCGGGTTCATTTAAAGGCCAGGCAGCTGGATGAGTGATACCTGTCAGCCCTGATCATCAGGGAGCACACACGCACATTAAACACTGACGCCATATGGCCTCATGCACACACAAATACACACTTCTACAGTTTCTCTGCACATGTCTGTTGTGCATACATTAGGAGTAAACACTTAGATACTCGTCGGACTTGCATACTTGCGAAGCAGCTTTCTCAGATTGGTTCAAACATCTTGCAACATGTCACTAAGAGACATCTGTCACTTGTCGAGGACACACCTTGATGCAACTCAATCCTTCCCGTCATCTCAAAAAACAAAGTTGCCTCCTGAACGCTCTTCTTCAAGCCAAAGCGTCAGGAAAACTCAGTTTCCTGGAAAATCCCTGTCACACATACACGTTTCTGTTACTCTCCTCCAACTTTGCACCTCATTCTCCCTACCTCTACTCCTCTTTGTTTCTCTCAGTCCACTTCTGTCTTGTTTTTCACTTTCTTTCTCTTCCTCGCTGCCTCCCCCCCTCATCCACCTCCCTTCTCTGTGTGTCTGGTAAAGCCTGTTTGATAAATGACACACGTCACCGTGTCAGTAGCGAAGGGTGGGTCAGTGATAAATGACTCTGTTGAAAAGGAAATCGGCTCTCTGGCATGGACGGGCTATTCTCCTCCTGGATTGGGTTTCAGGACCCCTGAAGATCGGAGCAGCTCGGTTTCCACGAAAAGAGAACACATCCCACCAGGCTCTAATGCCCACTACCTCTGGGAGGGATAGGTGGGTGGGTGGTGGAGTCGGAGAGATCCAGGCCGTCCCAATGGTCGCCACAGCGCAGCTGCATCTATCACAAACAGTGACGGGACTATTTTTTACAAAGCTTCAGAGTTAGTGCCAAGACAGCAGTCTCGACTAAAAATCTTCCCTAAAAAGCTGAAAAGGAAAAGTGAATGGCTAACACTTTTCTATTTATGACACTACTACAGCACTTTCATGTCTCTCAGAAAGCCAAGCCCTATGGCCTTACATCTGCCAAGTGCGTGTTAAAAAAGGAGAGTAGGCCGATTTCAACGCCCCCGCTCTTCTTCTCTTCATCGTCCCCACCGCCGGCACCTCCGCCTCCTCTTCCTCCCCCTTGTGTCCTCGTTCTTCCCTTACAGTCTCTTGTTCAGTCACTCACAGGGTGGCACTGTTATCGTTACACCGGCAGGATTTATAGAGTCAAGGCCCATGGTAAAAACAAAAAAAAGGGTTGTCTGTCAATACCTGTGGGAAACACTCAGTCAGCAGTCCTCCTCCTTCCACTGGTGCTCACAGCCTCATTAGGTATGCACTTATCAGACACATAGATCACAGACGTGACTCAACCTCAATGGAATCCAGCTACAGGACTTTCATTAGAACAAGGCCTATAAGGCCTCGCTCACACCTGCAAACCAGTGGAGGTGGATTGTTAAAGCTTGCTGACGATACTGGTGTACGTCAGCCAACAGTTATGTCCCAAGCAGAGTTTCCCCGCTGCGTCCTTCTTTTCGCACGTAAACAACACGACGCTGGACTGGTAGAAAAACAAGCTCGCTTCTTTTCACGCGCTGCTCTGCACTCCAGTCACAAGCATGTGTGCATGTGTCTGCAATGTGCGCCGCAAATGTTTGCATCTTTACCAGCGTCAACACTCCCGTTTCTGTCCGGGTCTCGGGTTTCTAGAGTCGGCGTACGCGCTGTAACTTATGTCGCGTCAGTGATGCGCTAAGACAAACAGATGGAGAGAGGAGAAACTTTACGCCAAGGCGGTTCAAAGAAATACAGCCTGACCCCAGCACTTGTTCTACTGTTACCATTCCGCTCATTAGTAGCTTCACAAGCCAAACCAAACACACACTCAAACCTAAGAAATCAGAGCGTGAGCCTGCTGATTTTGAATGCGTATGTGTGTGTGTGTACACACAGGCTAATGCATACAAAGTGGTTTAAGCAACGTCTGCCAGTCCCTGCAGAAAGAAACTGTTGCTGTGGAGTCCAGCTCAGATCAGACTCTATTAAATTCATTATTACAAAAGTGAGTGAAGTAGGTCAAAAGAAGGGATGGACTGAGGTGTTTGTGATTATCTTAGAAACTTACAGTACATTGCAGCCATTCAGGAAAAACTGTACAACATTCCACTTAAATAGTCAGGTTGTAAAGTCAGCGCCGACTTCCTGTTAATTTGATAGAATATTTCAACTCTCTGGAAGCGTTTCAATAGCTTCAGGCCCCAAACTTGTTGTAAAGCTAATCGCCAGCCACAAAGGGAGGAGATTTGTATTCCCACACTAGCCGGGAAACTCTCCCTCTCTCTCGCGTTTTTCTCGGCTGTTTACGTGGCCGGCTGCCCTCGGCTGTTAAGAGCACTCAGACCTGACCCAGGTATACGCGGGCCCATTTGTCACCTGCAGCAGAAAATTGAGTTACAGCGCGACCAAAGGCGAGCAGCTCTGTGTAATATCAAGTTGATTACATCAAAGTGGTGGCAAACCTCATTGGGCTGGGCACCCCGAGCTTGTCATCTCCAATCACCGGGCCTGTCAGGACTCCATCAGCCTTACGGCTAATTGGACCAACGCTAATGAAGCAGGCAAAACAAGTTTTCTACTGTGGAGGGAGAAACCCTCTCAGGCAGGAAAGAGGGGGGAAAAAGTGCACGTGCACAAGTGCGAGTTTGAGAGACAATGAGAGCAGAGTTGGATGTGTGTGTGTGCGTTGTTGGGGCGTGCGTAGATTTTTCATGCAAGTCTCAAGGTTGCAGTGGGCTGACTCTCCCCCTAAGTCCCTAATCAAGGCCCATCATCTGTCATCCTTTTCTTTGCTCTCTCTATCACCAAGCTCCGTGCTGCAATCAATTCATCATCACCCTTTGTGTGCCACTGAACAGTTGACAACTTTATAACTTGCAGCTGCACGGGCTGACTGACAGGGGTGGAAGGGGAGCGTGAAAAAAAAAAATAATGAAGAAGTGAATAGATGAATGAATGAACAAAGAAGCGCGGTTGCACGGAGAAAAAAAGTTGTTTTCTAAAAACACGAAACGATCCGCATTACGGCCTTTTATTCCCCTTCGTCAACAGAGGGAACGGCGGTGTGGCAGGGAGGAGATGGTGGAGGGGGGGGAAGAGGAGGACATTGAAAACAACATCCTTCTCACTGATCTGAAATCAGAAAGCTTTCAGTCATTCTTTATGTGCTCCCCGTGGCCACTCTGAGCCAGTGAGCATGTACATTAAGCCGGGGCATTTTGATGAAATAAAAGCCCAGGCCAGCTTATGGCTAAACAGAATGGGAGCACTCACTCAGCCTGTCTCTGATTGACCATTAAAGCCATTGATGAATGGGCCTGTCAGGGGAGAGACAATTAAATCAAACATGAAACAAAGCCGTTGTGACGGCCCAGTCTGACAGAGCAAACCCATTCCTCCCCTCCATTACAAAGCACACAGCTCCTTTTACAACCCCTAACCCACTCCTCCCACCTCCTCTCACCCACTGTATGCTCGTTACCAAAGTGAACAAGTGTGCACATGGAAGTGTGTGTGTTTGTGTACGATTTCTCACTGTGAAACCACTTTGGCCACCCCGCCTTCTCCTCTTGTTTCACTTTTTTTTTTCCTCCTGTGTGTGTGAGTCACTTGACCATCAGTGCTACCAAGTAAGTGTGTGTGAAAGAGTAAAAAAAAAAAAAAAAAAAAAAAAAAAAGTACACAGGGCCTTTCAAAGTGGTTTAAACGTGACGTCACAGCACATGGTGGGAAGTGATTTTCTGATGCAAATCGGGAAGGATCTGATCAAAGGCGCGTGACAGCCAATCAATCAACCGTCAAATCAAACGTGGCAACTGTCGATTATGGCTCCTTCCAGTCCACAAATCCCCATTGTCTGCACTCAAATTGTTTATCTAATCCTGAAATGAAATGGAAAAAAAAAAAAAGGATCCCCCTCAGAATTACTTTTAGGACTAAAGAAGTTGTGCGCTTGGATAAATAAATAAATAAATAAATAAATAAATAAATAAATAAATAAATAAATAAAATAAAAAATGTGCACAAAAGCCCCTTTTAAGGCGCGCCTCAGAAAACACGCACTGATTGCTTACTGATGACATTTAAAACGGGACATTTCACTTAGGAGCACAAAGAAATGAAAGTTTACAGCTGTGGAGTCACGCAGAACAACTGGGTGTTTATTAGCGCGCAGTGGCCTCTCCAAGTGACGGAGCGCATCAGCCACAGCCACGAAGTGGGAGCGGAAATGCGGAGTGGAAAGTGAGCCTCACAAAACAAGCACTTTATCTGCGTTGGACACGGAAAGCGCGTTTTTTTTTTTTTTTTTTTTTTTTTCCCAGCTTGGATTCACGTACCTGCTGCGCGCTTGGGCGCTTCTTGTTTCCTCCGTGGCATTTTTTTTAAATACGTTTCCGCTCAAAGCTTCCTTTTTAGTTTTTTTTTTTTTTTTTTGGCTTTTCAATTCATAGAGCTACACCTCCTCGCCGTATCCGGGAAGATCCACCTCTGCTCAGGGAAAAAAAAATAAAAAATAAAAAAAAGATTTACGCCTTCGCGTAGTAGACTGCACAACATCGGAGAGTCCGACGGAAAGAGAAACTAGGAATCATCGTCAGGAAGCCGCAGCCAGGAGGAGCAGGAATCAAACCACAAACATGGATTTTGTTGGAGTTTTGTCGGTGCGATCGCGCAGAGAACGTGCGCGTCGGCTGCCTGCGCTGGCAACAGGCAAAGTTGAGGGAGAAGAGATGAGCGCGTCACTCGCCGTGGGAGAGAATGGGCAAACCCACCCGCTCCGTTAACTCTTTCAGTGTCAGACACCTCCCTCCCACCACTGTCCCCCCCTGCCGACCACCTCGGCCCCACTGCACCCGCTCGTTTCAAACTGGACCTGCTGAAGAAACAAAAACAGTTCAGATACTATATTCATATGCAAATCTGAAATGCGGGTACGCACTCAGCAGTGGTGGAGAAAGTACTCAAACACTGTACTTGAGTAAAAGTACAAATAAACAGACAGAAATGTACTCTAGTAAAAGTAGAAGTACCATATTAATGTTTTTACTTAAAGTAAAAGTAAATAAGTACAGGTAGTCCTCGACTTACGAACGGGTTCTGTGCCTACAAACCGTTCGTAACCCGATTTTGCCGTAAGTCGGAACTCATTACACGTGGCGCTGCACCCGTTCGTAAGTCCGGATTTTTTGCCGTAAGTCGAGGAAATATATGTAAAATGTATGCTAACGCTACGTCGCACACCCGTTCTTAAGTCCGAGTTGCTGTAAGTCGAGGACTACCTGTATATATAAAGTGTGTAAACTTTATTTACACTGCACAGAACGAAAACCCTATACAGTATTTACTGGTAATTTACCACAGGGTTGTGTCTTTTTTTTTTATTATGCATAATTTATAATAAATTCTAAAGGATTCACAAACTCAAGCAGTGCACACCTAAGCTTTGATTTATTTTGCATTGATAAAAACACACAAGTGAAACAAGTAGAACAGTTTATAATTCTTTACCATTATCGGTGGAAGTAGCAGATTGTGGTGGCCGCTGGCCAGGTCGTAATTCGGTTCAAAATGATGTATGCGCACCATCTTATATCACGACCTCTTTGATCTTCTGTGGTAAAAGTACAGACGTCTTTTTTTCCCTTTTCTTAAAAAAATACACAGAGGCATTCTTTCCAGTGAAGTCTACTGTATGTGCAGACACATATTTGTTTTCCTTTCCCCCCCTCTTTGCAATCAATTCCTGATGGAATTACAGCTTTATTCCATGGAAACTGCCTAACATGAGCAGGTGTTTAAGGCTCTCCAGCTGACTGCCAGACTGAGCCGGCTGCATTGCAGCTGACTGTTATTGCTAACATGAAGTGGCAGGGCCTCTGAAGCTGGCAACGAGCGGTCGATCATTCCACTTTCCAGAGCTGCTCTTAGAGTTATCAGGTTAACCACAGGTTAAACACATCTGAGAAAACTCCTGAATCCAACCTTAATAGTTTTTCTACTCGACAAGTTCAGCAACACTTTATTAAACAGGAGTACATTTTTCTGTCTACCAGACATTAAACACTTGGTGCCGTGCTAAACCATAAAAAATAATAGTTTAATATTCTTGGATGAGATTGCAAAAATTTCAGCTTTGAGTACATTCAAGTGAATGATTGTTAAAACAATATTTTTAGAGGGTGAAAATTATTGGTGGTTACTCCAGCAGCTATGGCATACATTTGTGGTTTGCAAAGTCTAAAAACGTTCACATTTAATAAAAAAAATAAATAAATAAAATTGCCTGCTGCCTTTAAATATGGGCAACAATATTTGTATTTGTGTGCTTGTTAGCAAACTATCTCATAAAACAGTAGACGTTTTTTAAAGTGATGTATACACACCTCACTCAAAAATAACAATTAGATGCCCATCTAACAGTTATTAACATTTGATATCCATCTGATTCAAGATGGCTACCACAGCTAAGTGAGGTTAGCAAACACAAAAATGGCTACAACTCAGCCAGTATTAAAAAACATTGAGCTAAAATTAAGTAAAGTAGTAGCTGACATTCATTTCCAGCACATATTTTGATATAGCACACAAGACTGTTGTTCAGAACTTTAGCATTAATTGTTAGTGTAGGGTTTTCAGTCTTTTGCAGGTTCCTGAGGTCCAGGGTGGCACCATTGAGCAGCAGCTGGAGGTCACCCACCAATTAGCTCCAGGAGTATGCATCTGCAGAAGAGCTCCATTCCCTGCTGAAGCATTACATGCCAATGGGTATTTGTGTCTCCAGCCTTGATGTTCTAACTAAAAAAAATACTTACCTTGTGTTCTCCATACTTTTTAGAGACTTTCCTCCTGAGTCTATTTCCCTGGACTACTCTCCTACCAGCTTGAGCTCTATACTGGTACCTACCTGTGGATTCCTTGTTGACTCCCTTTCAGCTGCTCCTCCGCTGTTCATCCACTTGCCGCCTGCCTACTTCTTCCACCACTGTGTCTTGTAAGTCTGGACCACCCTTACCGGAAATCCTCTGCCCTCTCCTCAACATCTCTACTGGTTCTCTCTACTGTAAGATACAACTGGACTGTAAATGGTAAACGGACTGTACTTATGTAGCGCCTTTCTATCTTATCGAGATACTCAAGGCGCTTTACACTACAATCTGTGCCCACATTTACCCATTCAGCGCTCTACTAGATCTCTACAAAGATAACTGAACACGTCATTCCAAGAGACTAATCAGTGCTTTATCACATTCACACACTGATAGGAGGACACATATCAGAGGCATCAAGGGGTTCAGTGTCTTGCCCAGGGCCACTTGGGCATGTGACTGCTGGTGGATTCAAACCGCCAACTCTTGCAATGGAGGACAACTGCTCTAACCACTCAGCCACAGCCGCCCTTAACAAAGAACAAGTTAACCACCATCTCTCCTCCTCAGAGGAACTAATCATTCTCCTCCATCCCCAGATTCCCTTGATCCCTGCGCTTGACGTTTTCGTTCTCACTGTGAATAAGTCACTCCTGTTTTCTCTCAGTCCATGTTCGCTGGGTTCTCATCCTCGCGCCTGTCGGTGTCAACCTTGTCTTTCTGTTAGCAAAATGTCTCAAAAACCAGTGAATGGATGAAACTTTCAGAAAGTACTAATTGGATGTAGATCTATAACAAATTAACTTTGAAGTTAACTTGATTCAAAGTGGCTCCAAAGGTAATCAACTGTAGAAAACATAAGTGGAGTCAACTCAGACACTTCTATACATCTTCAGCTGGAAAACTGAATGCTAAACATCACGCTAAAATTTGGTGTAGTAAAAGCTTTGGTTAATCCCCAGCAAACACACAAAGCGCTAAAAGATTGTACAAATTTTTTGTTTTACTTTGGAAACACACACCCTCCAAAAAGCGGTTGTTTTATTTTATGTTTTCTCTTTTACTTCTTTTTCACTTTGGCTCGTCTCTGTCCGGCGATGTCAGAGACGTGAGAGTGTCTGTTTTGATTTGACATCCCTTCGGAGCAGGTGTTTTGAAAGCAGACACACATGCTAGAAAACATAAATCCATAAAAACGAAGAACAGGCGAACCAAGTGTCATCAGTCTGACCAACTACCAGGTTTTTCAGCCGAAAACAGAAACCAGCAGGACTCATTCTCACATCTGTTTCTTGTGATGCCGACAGACAAAAGTCATGAAATCACTCACTAGAGCGAGGCCAGGGGGGGATAGCAGCGGGGAGGAGAATGAAGAGTAAATGTGGTTTCAATAAGAGAGCTATAGATAAACCTTCATTTATCTGAAGTTTGGCCTTGAAGAACAAACGTTAAATTCACACCACGGGGAAAGAGGGTCTTCTTCAATAAAAGCAGATACCTCTATCAGCCCTGGACATCATCAGCAGCCGGCTGTTTCAAGGCTCAGCCCAGCCACGCTGACAACATGTGGGGTAAACATCGAGGAAAGGTGCACGCGAGGCTCGAACCTGTTCTCCCCGGGCCGAACCTCTGTCAGACTTACTGACTGGAATGGCAGCTTGGACTGGGAACAGAGACAGGTCCACATCTGTTAGTCTCATGATCCAGACTGAGTCTGAGCCCCTGTATCACCAAACTTACAACCACCTTCAAATTTCTTCCACACCTCGCCCCCTCATCCCAGCCTGTCTAGTTCAAATAAACCCACATCGATTCCCAAAAACATGATATCCCCAATAAAGACCATGAGGCATTTCAATCTCGTTTTGAGGACAATAACTCCTCACACTGTGCTGCAGAGCGGTCTACCAAAAGATGGCTGCTCAGTTTAACTTCTGTGTTTTAATAAAGCGAGGCGGAGGACACAGTATGAGTGAAACTACATGGGCCAGGCGCATCCTCACAACCATCAGTCTGACGGAGCACAGAGAGGCTGCAAAACAAAAGACGGGCCACGTGAGGACAATGAGAAAACCATGTGTCTGAGGGTCAAAGATGTAACGTTTTATAAAGCGCCGATCACGCTTAAAAAAAACGAACAAGCTTTTAAGATTTCTTCTTTCCACCTTCTCTGGAAAACGGCTCGTCGTCTGGAGCTGTGGAATGTGTTTATGAACAGCTGTCCACTTGACTAAACCATTGGCAGATATATGAACTACTGTCACAACTCTATTCAAAGGTTGTGATCGTGTCTTCCGAAGGAGCTGCCACTGTGTGCGCTCTGTTTCATCGCTCTAATCAATTTAACAGACAATTATAATCACACACAGAAGCTGGTGAGTGTGTGTCCCACAACAAGATAAAATATTATCAGTGATCATTTGTACTAAAAACTGACCTTAAGTTAGGCATCACTCCACAAATTGACCAGTGCTTGTGTCATATGTTCATGTGGTTGATCAGAAGAGTTTATTTAGTGGAAAGATGAATCTACTTGAGTTACTACTACCACTGTACTAATACTACTTAAATACAGCATAGTAGTTGTTATACTTTGTTTTCCTCTGTCGGCTGGTCCCCTCATCAGGTGTTACCACAATGAGCTAATTCGCATGAAGATTTGCCGATTGTTTTATGCTGGATGCCCTTCCTGACACAACCACAGACCACTGAGCTACCACAGGCCTCTGTGTGGAGCAGAGAGCTGCCATCTAGGACACCCGGGGAGGTTAAGGGCCTTGCTCAAGGGCCCATAGTGGGGCAAATGAGGGTGGAGGCACTAAGCAAGTGTGGGTTTGTCATTTTTCACGCTACATTTTTTATGTTGTTAGTCCGGGGAGTTGAACCAGCGACCTTCCAATCACAGGCCCACCTTCAACTTTACTTCAATAGTTGTTATACATAATAACTAATAAGCACAGTAGTTTAGGTAACATAAATGGAAATGTTGCATTTTCACCCGGTTTACGCAACCGCAAATGTTTTCCAAACTGTTTTTTTCTTCGTTTAAAATAAAATAAAAATAATAACTTTGTTGACATTATGAGCTGTAACTGAAACAAAACCCCAGAAATATCTATTTCACTGCAGAAGGTGTTGAAAACATCAATGAAAAAAATTCAAAGTATTAAAAAAGTATATTATTGGCTTAAAATTATTTAAAAACTGGAGCTTGTTTAGTTTTTATGTTTTTTTCACACCATTTCCAATTGTCTTTCATCTAAAATGAAACAAATGACAATATGACAGTAAAAACAGTTCAATGTTGTAAAAGTGTGCATGCTATGGGTTATCAGCTGCTCCTTGTCTCTAGCCAACACAGTCCACCTAAAAATGAGTTTTTAACCACTTTTACTTTGGAAAGTTGGATGTAACAAAAGTGTAATTAGTTTTCTGATCTTAATGTTAAATCTGTTCTTTAATTCAATTCAGTTTAACCTTCATTTATACAGATTAGTCTCACTGAGCCATGAGGACTCATTTAACAAGAGAAACCTGATTTAACCAGAGAACACAGAAGACAACAGTAGACAATCATAAAAAAGCATATAAAATGAAAAGTAAATGGAAAAAAATATATAAAAAATAAAATAAAAACAGCTACATTATAAAGTGATGTAAATTGCTAAAAACAGGAACATGTCTGCATTAGTTTTGTGAGAGTATGGCTTTCTGCAGCTCCTGAATCCAAGATGGCTGCTAATGATCAACACCTGCAGGTCGTCTCACCATCAAGGATCCAGCTCTACATAAGGCTGCAGTCAAGCCCTGCTCTCCGCTGGAGCATATCGCCTTCCTCATGTACCTGATCTCCTTGTGCTCCTCCGTGTCTGGTATCTTGGACCCTCGTCATCTCCTGAGCCTCCTCGCCCTCCAACCACTTGCCTGTTATCCATTTCCTTCGACCGTTGGACCAGGGAGCCCTCTCCACCAACCAAACCTGTAAGAACCAAACAAACTGGAATCAGAACCAAATCCTTCGTTCACAGTGGTCACCTTTCTGACGCCTGTCCTTGCCTTCCAGGGTTCCTGTGGAAGAACAAGCTGTTGTTCCGTGATCACTGTAATAAACACTGTTTAACTTTACCTTGTGGAGTCTTGCGTCGTCGCGGTCTCGCACTCTCTGGGTCTCCTGCGCTCATGACAAGTTTTTGCCATAAACTTAACATATGTTTGAAGCCACTTGGAGGTCAAAGTCGAGAGCTTCAGATCTTTTTACAAAATATCACAGGAAATGGGAGCGGAGTAGGAGAAGGCCCTTTTGCATAGTTCGGTCTGCACTGAGAGGACACTGCAGGTAATAATGTCCTGAGAGCGCACGCTGTAGCTGCACTCACGTAGTGACATAGGAGGAGATGTATGAAGTCAGCAGACCAAGAAGTGATTTAAAGATGAAAGCGTACCAGTATGAGAGTCTGTGTGAAGTTAATGATGACCAGTTAACCAGTGAATACAGGGTGCAGTGATGGTACGGTAGTTACAGCTAGTTATGAATCTTAGCGCACTGTGATAGATGGCGTCCAACATCTGTAAGGTGCTAGTAGGAACGTTCATGTAGTTTATATTTGGTTACAGTTTGTTAAGCACTGTTTGCAATGAAAATGTGTATCAAGCAAAATTAAATCAATATAATGTTTTGTTGCATACTGGCGTATCATTTAGAAGACTAAGTGTTTTTGTCCTTTGCAGTTGCTTCGTAAATTTCTTTCGGCTGCTCCCTCCTTTACTCTACTTCTTCAGGGTTGCCACAGCGAGAGAACTCGCATGAGATATTTGGCAGTTTATTTAGACAAAAAAATAAAAATCCTCTGGTGTAAATTTTAGAAATATCTACTGGTTGATTATCCTGTTATATTTGTTGCTTTTCAGAATATCACACTTTACTTTTGTGTGCATCTTTGTTCTGTGTTAAAGTCAGAAAATAAAATCTAAACAAGAAAAAAAAAGATTGTTGAGTCATTGAGATGTAATGTTTAAAGCTTCAACTAATGACTTTGCACTTGCACAAGTGGAAGCAGCTATTTGTTTTATTAAAATTTCTTTATGATGCCTTTCTTTTGCATTTTTTTCTTTCTATATTTACCAGTTTGTTTGTTTTTTCACTCACCAAATGGTAGAAATACATTTTATGGACGTAAGGCACCTTCTACCTCATTGTTTTGGCTTTGAATCAACTCACTGAACATCTCAACACCTGCTCACACAGTTTAAAGCTGTTCGCCAGGCATGTGAACCCAAACAGACTAGAGATGTGCATCCCTCTGCACATCTGCATCCCCTCACCCCACCCCCACAGGTCCTTCAAGCAGGTTTCCATTTGGCCAACAAGGATGACATAATGAAAATAAGTCACTTTTTCAGGCAGCGGGGAGATTTTATAAATCTGAAACCAACAAAGTTTAGAAATTCATAATATAAACAATGAAACTGAACTCTGTTGGAGGGGCCAGCTGGACACAGTCTAGCAACACTTTTACTATTCTTTTGTAGTTTTGGGGAATTTTGGGTGTTTGGGTCATTTCAGCTGGAGTTTTACGTTGAAAAGACCTTTAAAAAAAATCACCAGTAAAAAAACATTTAAACTCACTTAAGACATGCATATATAAAATTTTACACATGCTATTTTCACACAACTATAGAAATGTTGAATTTTATACACTTTAGGACACATTTATAATGCACACAGTTCAGCATCTGCATCAATTTCTGAGTTTAAATAATAAAACATTTAAATGGTAGAATTGGCACAATCGTCATTCTGACCTGATAACGGTGCAAACAAGTTTTCAGAACATGTTTGTTTCAGACTCCAAATTATTTCCCTCTTTGTCCACATCTACTCGAGAGTTGTTAAAGTTGATTCAAATCAAACGTCATCAACATCAGTGTTTGACACCAACATGTGAGCTCCACTTTACCTGATTCTTCTTTGATCTGCATCAGTTCATTAAAGTCAGTTGTTGAGGCACCGTGTGTCCACATAATGTCTTCCAGCTGATCGTCCTGGAGTAAAAACCAAAACATGAAGAGAAGAGACTCTTCTGTTGATCTGTGTCATAGCTGGGTCATGGCTCAAATGTGAAATCTATTTAAAGACTAAAGTAATTTTTTGGAATTTTCAAGCAAAAATGTTTTTCCTGCAAAGCCAAACGGGACATTTCTTGACAAACAGCTTCGGTTTGATAAGAAAACAAGAACATGTACGAGATGTATTCTGGTGAAACTTACATTCAGACAGATGTCAATGTGTCACTCCACCAGCCATGGTACAACAACCAGACTTAAACCATTTCTGATTAAAGAGGCACGTGACAGTCTGAAGATCCCCTGAATGACTTGTAGATAATGAGGAGAAACATTTTCTCACTGATTAAAATGGGAACTGAATGAATTTGCTTCTACTCCCAAAGCAAAGCATGGAGATGAAAACAAGGCATTTCATTATTACCATTCTTACTGTGAAGCATGGTAATCATACAGAATCATGCTGCTTGGGTGGTTTTCAACCAAATAGAGAAGTCTATGGTCAAAATATTACAATAATACACAACAGTAACATTATTGTAATTACGTAAATAACCTGGACCAGGACTTTGGAGTTGACCTTTTAAGATCAGCTCCAGTGTAACTCCTTGTCTGTGTTAGAGTACAGGTAACCCTCGGTTTACGGCGTCATCGGATTACGGCATTTCGCGTTTACGGCCGCCGCCCCAGTGACGTCATCACACCTCACGTTGCCTTTTTTATGCAGCATTTTATGTTTTTTTTTTTTTCATTTTTTTAGGGTATTCTGTTAGCTAACTGCTTGGAATCATATTAAAACGGCGTTCTAAGTACGTTCTAGGTGTTTTACATTGAAAATAACGTGTTTAAAAAGATGTTACGGCCGCCATGTGCTTTCAGATTTGGTTTAAGGCTAAAAATCCGCGTATACGGCTGCCACGTGCGAGCAGAATCGGTGTCCGGCTAAATCGCTATCCGGCCGGGCCGTTATAACGGAACTCGGCCGGAAACCGAGGGTTACCTGTACTGCCTTCTGCAAACACCAACTCCAAGATGGCCGCCATTTACCACCAGAGGATGGCCATCTCTCTAATGAGGATCCGCCCTACATAAGGCTGCAGTCGAGTGCTACTCTTCGCTGGAGCATTATGATGCCTACTGGTACTTGTGCTTCTGGCCAAATTGTATTCTATTCTGATGATTCAAGTATTTACTTAACTTGTCCTTTGTGTTTCCAGTTCTCCTGTTTGCACGAGTGCCTCCAAGTCCTGGTTTCCCTTTGCCCTGTTCTAGCTCCTTGTTCCTTGCCCACCAGCCACGTGCCTGCCTCGCCTGTGCTCCACATCCTGGAACACTTCTTGGACCTGCCCCAACACCCAAAGTCCTCAAACTGTAAGGAGAGACAATACAGCAAATTTAAAATCCTCTACTCCAATGAATGTCTCCTTGACCTTGTCCTTGCTCCTCAGGGTTTCCAGAAGACCTACTGCACATTTACTAGTTTCACTGTACAACAAATCACTATTAAACTTATACTCTTTGGAGTCTTGTTCGTTCTGGGTCTCAAACAATTCTGGGTTTCCAGAGTTCACCACAGTCTGGTTCTTTTGGCCAATGATCTATCTATGGTAAGTAATTAGTCGAGAGACTAAATATTCAAATAAATGGTCTATTTCATTTGTACTAGAAATAATAACCAATAACACCAATAATAAATGAACAAAACTTTTAGGCTAAACTCTAAAAAACGTACCCTGATGCATGCTCAATAATCCAGGTAGAAAAATCAAAAAAAGCTAAGTCTGGTCCTCTGGACAGGACAGGACCAGACTTAGCTTTTTTAGATCTAAAAAAACGTATGTTTGTTGTTTTTTTTCTGCACCTTAACACCAGTTTTTTTAGACTTGTTTTGTGTAAACAAGAAAGTGAAAGAAAACCTTCACAGAAACATCTAATCTTGTATCTTTACCTTTTAATATACCGTATTCTATTACATTTATATTGTTTAGCTTATATCTTAGATCTTGTAAACTGTTTCCTTTACTACTTTATATTTTTGCTATTTTGGGGTGTAACTGGGATCTTGAGTACACAGTTTCATTCCACCTCTTGTACCACATGTGATGCGAATGATAATAAAGAACCTCGAACCTTGAACCTAGAGACACTCAGTTCTCTGAAAGAAATACCATTTTTGAGTACTACATTGCTTTAATTCCCAAAGACCTATTTCTGTCCATCTTTATATGAACAAAGTTGCCTGCGAGTAAGTTATTAAATGCAGCTGTTGCCTTTGCAAGAGCCAAGAGACAATGATAATTAATTACCTCATTTGTCCCTCACACGCAACAGCCAATGCAATCAAGTTTAGATTCAAATTACACACAATGCCACAACAGTCACCCTGTGTTATCAATCTGACAAAAATGTATGCACATTAAGGACACTAAATGTTATTGTTGCAGAAACGAATATGGCTAAAAGGTTTTGCTCTGTGGGCTCTGAGTATACTCTTCTCAGAAGATTTTGCATGACTCAAATAGAAAGTGGGGGGGGGGGTTGTAGAAGGTACACCCCCCGCAGAGACCACCATCAGTGCTTATGCAAGAAGACAGAGTGGCCTGAACAGGTGTGATTGGAATGATCTGCTCAGTTTTAACCACTGTGGGCTTTTGTTGTTTCTTTCTGGTTCTTCCGTAGTTCATCCTTAATTTTGTAATGTTGCTGTCAGATCTGCAACCATATGTTTTGTAACTATGTCACTTTGGTGAGAAGAGCTGAGCTGTCAGCTGATTACCGTTCAGTGGTGAAATGGATAAGGTGCCAGAGGACACCAGGCTTTTAGTGAGGATGGGTTGGGAAAGTCTGCGTGAAGCTGAACACTTCACCCCACTTTTAGCAAAGACAGGGGGCAAAGTACACTGAATTTGAATAGGCCATTTCTGACTCTGCTACAGAGCTATGACCATAAGGTGATTGGTTTTAGTCATGATGGTGACTACAAAACCGAACGGTGGACAACTAAGATTCAAGGCCAAGGCTCTTTATTGCCATTCGCATCACATGTGGCACATGAGGTGGAACAAAATTGTGTACACAGGGTCCCAGTTACATCCAACAATAGCAAAAATATAAAGTGTAAAAGAAACAGTAACAAGGATCTAAGATATAAACTAAAAACTAATAGTGCAAAACAGTACGCTGAACAACAACATGAGTCTGTGTGAGTAGATGAGTATGAATGAATACAGCAGCATGAAATAATCAGCAGCATGAGATCAGCAGCA
>JARVGS010001166.1:23262690-23276137 GCA_031762315.1 Hypsolebias antenori | reverse complement strand
GCACCTCCACATCATTGCATTCAGTTTTTATTCACAATTTGTTTAGTGTCCCAACTTTTTTGGAATCCGGTTTGTAGGCTTCTTTCTGCTTGTAGCTACTTGTATGCTAGTTTTTTATTTAGCTAATTTCAGCTTTTTTCCAGATAATTTCCAGTTTGTGCTCATTTTGGCTTCTTTCAGCCGAATTGTGTAAATGTGTTCTTTCTGCTTTCTTCAGCTAATTTAAGCTCTTTCTACCTTTTCAGTTAGCTTTTTAGCATTTTTTAGCTAATTTTAGCTGTTTTCAGATGAATTCAAGTTTTCTGTGGTAATTTCTGCTACTTTCAGACTAATTAACTTCTTTATGCTAATTTCACCTCGTTATGCTCCTTTCAGCCATTTTCTGTTAGTTTCAGCTTTTTCTAGTATTTCAGGTACTATTCAGCTGTTTTTATGCTAATTTTAGCTTTTTCAGCTAATTCCACTTTTTAAAGCTCATTTCAGCTCTTTCCGCATCCTTTTGGTAGTTTGAAGCTTTTTTCTGTCTTTCAGCTACATTTCAGCCTTTTTTTGGTGGCTAATTTCAGCTTCTTAAAAAAAAAAAACAAACAAAAAAAAAAAAAAGCTAGTTTATTCATTTTTGTGTTAAATTTCTGCTTACTTAAACCTATTTCAGCAAATTGTGTTCTTTCTGCTTTCTTCTGATAATTTAGACTTGTTTTTCCATTTCAGCTACAATTCAGCATGTTTTTAGTTACTTTGTTTTTCAGCAAGTTCTTAAGCAATACATATTCACACTGCATTTTTGCAGGAAGTACAATTTCTCAAGTTATTTTTAAAACACTACTGAATAAAGAGTACAAATTGCATAACTCTGTGACAAACCAACAGTAAAATAAGCCCACCTGTGTAGGTTGTTTACAACCTGTTCTCGCATTGAACGACACAAATTGCTTCATGGAGTGCCTGTCCTCCCCCCCAGTCTCTGTGCATTAACAGTTGCTGCTGCAGACACGGAGTATTATGAACTGTGAGGTGGAGGAGAGCGCTGAGCCGAGTTTGTCTGCTGCTAGACTGTTGTCACAATTAGACGTGGGGTCTGAGGAATGTGGGGCGCTGCGCCGTGGGGGAAGGAGATCGAGGCAGGAGAGGCATGTGGAGCTCATTACTTACCTCCAGCTGCTGGTTGCTCAAGGAGGCCAAAGCTGCGACGTTGAACGAGAAGTAGTTTGAGGAGCCCATGTCTGGCTGAGCGTATGCTGATGGCTGGTTGGTCCTCATGGACAGACCCTGAGAGATAAAAGACATGGGGAGGTGGGGGTGAGAGGCAGTTGCCAATTAGACAGGTGTTAAGAACAACCAGGGGAAATGAAGTGAGGGACAGTTTTCAGCTCCTCTAGCTGACCAGAGGTGAAATCACTTTTCCAATCACATTGCTCATGCAGTCCAATAATTAAATCATACTCGCGAGCCCAGTGGGGTTGGGCGATAACATCTCGGAGTATCCAACAATACCAACATTACTTTGATTACGCCCTTAAAAACTCAGCTCCAAATTATATCCTAACTGTAAATAATCAAGTTAAAACGGCATAAAAATAATAAACTCTCCTGTAGCAACATGTACTAGTTATGAGGGAAGTGGAAAAAAGCATGGTGCATTTTCAATATATAAACAGGAAGTTAACAGCACATCTCACTCACTTCATTACAACCCATTTATTTTATAGCCTGATAAAATTAAGTTTTTAACAACAAAACTCAAATTAAACCAGTCAAATTACCATTACTGTAAGACTGCAAACCTTTGTTCAAGGTGCTATCTATTTATCTGTTTAAATCTTTTCTGTGATGCCATAGCACTGAGAAATAATACTTGTCTGAAGCAAATGTTAAAATCTATATTAATTGTGAAAATACTCAAAATCATATGCAGTAAAAGGACAACAGTGCAATCGTTTGGAGCAGGTAGTAATACAGTACCGTACATCACCATATCATGAGGTATTAAACAATACTAGCATTTCTTAAAGGGATGCATATCACCCGTCACTTAGCATGCTAAGCTTTAAACTGTTGAAGGACTGTTCTTCATGCTGTCTGCTTTAACCATCTGCTAACAGCAGTAAGACGTGTTGTCAGCACTGGTTTTCTGGATTCCAAGTCTTCAGTCTGTGCTGCTCCACATACCAGTGAAGAAGAACTAAAAACTTATTTTCATTTGAAATTCTGAAGTGCATTTCAGACCATTTGCAAATATGGTTCAGACTAGCAAAAGTTGTATTTATTGACGTTTTTGGGGCGCTCGTCACAATAATAAAAAAAAAGGTCTAGATGAAAAAAATGATATGGGATAACAGTCTTTAACAACTTCAGCTTTTTTTAAAAGCTTGTTTTATTCAGCAAGAGCCACAAGTTCTCCAGTGTCCTCCTGTTGTATAAAGTGTGTGTGTGTGTGTGTGCACGTAGTGACCTGAAGTAAACAGTCTCGTCCCAGTAAAGGCCAGCAAAATGCCGATGTTTGTATGTAATTGAGTCTCAGCTGCAGATGGTTTCCTCATGCCCTGTAATCTGTCCATCCGGTATGTGAAGATGTGCGTTTGAGAGTGTGTGTGTGTGTGTTTGAGTGTGTTGGGGGCCAACAAGGGTCTCTGGACCTGGTTGGAGACAGGTGTGCAAACCTAAACAGTACAAAACCTCCAAACAACCACAAAACAGCATCACACACACGAAGCTGCACAAATACACTGTTAGCTTTGAACAAGAAGTGATTCTTGCAGTCCAGCTGCATCCTCAGACACAGCGCAGCCCTCAGGAAACAAAATAAAACTAAACCCAGAATTTAAATTCATGTTCTGAATTCACTTTCATTTTTGCTTGCATTGCTAAAATGCAGTGATGATAAGACCAATGGTTCATGGGCTCTAATTTGTTTTGAGCACTAGACCATATTCTTGTTTTTCACCATATGTTTGACTCTAAATAATTACCGTAATTGCCAATGTATAAGCCACTACTTTTGTCTCACACTTTGTACCCCGCGGTTTATATGCAGGAGTGTCTTGTTTGTGTATTTTTTCATAATATTTAAATTTTAACTTTTTATATTTTATTTTTAAATTCCTGCTGTTTCTCAGTAGTTTCCAGCCACTGACATTTTCCTTTGACAGAGCTGGGAGCATTCTACCAGCATCATTTGATTTCCGGTCACATGACCTAGATAAGAATGGGTTCTACCGGTAAATAATTTTAAATAATTTCAGTTACGTAGGTGATTGGCACTGTTCTGTCCAGTGATTATGCTTAGATAAACATTGTATTAATTTTGAACTTTGAAATTTTACAGATACTGAGGATGAACACTGTTCATCCTCAGTATCTGTTCACTGAACAGTGGATGCCCGCGGCTTAATAACTGTAGCATCTTATTTATGTACAAAATTATAATTTATCTTATATTTATTAATAAGAGAGAAAGGTGCGTTCTAAAGTCCGAGAATTACGGTACTCAGGTAATTTCTTTGCTACCACAGAGTAGGTCGTAAAGGAATTAGACAATGTTGAAATGCTTTCGAATAGTCACTTTCAAAGCCAAACACTTATTCAGCCTCATTTCAGACGACTTATCAGTTTCTGCATCTTTACTGTGGGAGAAACTGCAGCGATGCAAACATAAAACAGGCCCTTCTCACTGTTCTCCCTGCGACTGGGAACCCTAGGTTCTCCTGACACGCAGAAGAGTTTGGAGGAAAACGCTGCTTAAAGACACACAGCGGAGGAGGGCGAGTGTGTTGGAAAAATAATCATTAGGATGAATTAGAATCTAGGATTACAAGGGGACAGAGGAAACTTGCTCTTGCTCTCTTACAACACAACCCCCCTCCATACACTTCTTCAAATAAACCCCACTAATTGCCCCACAAGAAAGGAGAGGGGAAAGGTGGGGAACGAGTGTGTGAGTGCAGGAGGAGTTCCTAACCTTCTGTGAACCCGCATGCTTACAGTAAGTAGAACTGGCGCTGCCTGGGCAGCTTCAGAGATTTGTGTTGTTGAGGAAAAGCCCGATGTCTGGCCAAACTGACCATCAGTGGGAAAAGAAGAAAAAAAAAGTTGAGCATTAGCTTCTGTCATCTGTTCACTGTAGGTGATGACAGATGCTACAGTCTCTCATCAATCTTCACAAGGAAAAGTAGGGCCTCACTCAGCTCACCTTGCTCTTTGATGTTGAACTTTTAGAAGATGACTGACATGAGGCCTACCTGTGTTGGTGTTTTTTCATTCCAGAGGATCTGCCTCTGTTTTACAATAATGTCCCTGTATGTGTTTTTCCTCCTCGCCTACCTTTTTCTCTGCTTCGTACTCGGCCCAAGCAGCTTTGCGATCCTCCTCACTGAGGGCTTCCTCCTCTTTGTGGTCCAGCAGGGAGTCGTGTTCATGATAGCACACAATCTGGTCCTTATTGTTCTGCAGCATCTCAGCTAGGATGGGATCCTACAGAATAAAATAAGATAACACGTCTTCATTGTAGTCAAATGTCTGTAATTCAAACATGGCAATGATTAAGGTTAAAACAAAAAAAGTCTGCCCAGTCAGCTCCAGACACAAAATAAATGAATACACAAATCTGGTTTCCATGCCTGCACAGTTATTGAAAACAAGACATAAGTAAAATTAAGGATCTGGACAGGTTTGGTTTACATACGATTCAAATTATTCTCTCCCCATCACGTTTACTTTTCTTTTTCTTTGTCTCAATGCAGCTTTACTTCAACTGAAACTCTGGAAACATCAAGTTGTCTAATTTACCTCCACACAGACCCATTCAAAGAGGGGGGTCTACTTTTTCTGTGTGCCTCACTTTGATTAGAGATAATGTGTGCGAATGTAATATAAAAAAAAATGAACGCTATTGGGATTAGGAGAAGAAAAAAAGTAAACTGAAACATCAAACCATGAAATTAAGCATTGATTGCAAACCTGTAGCGAATAAACGTTAAATAAACACCAGACTGGACTGAGTGAAACTGGATCCATCAAAGGGAGGGGAGCGATCGGCACAAAAACTACATGAGTTATCTGTGTAGAGCTTCTCACCAGCACATACTGTAGTCTCTAAGACTTGTGCTCCTCAATGACATATGTTTACGTCTCCTGGCCATCACTCTCAATCAGGACAAAACTGGGCCACCCCTGAGCAACCAAACATTTCGAAGCACAGCACAGCGAGCGATTCAACTGCTACTTCACCCTCCAATTAGGACATAAAAGCACAATGAAGTCTGTTGGCAAAACTTAGAAAAAACTGACTAGTTATAGTTTGTTCTACCAGAAAAGGTGAACAGAAGGTCACATAACAGCTGAAGTCAATGCAAACACTTGTAAAGATGCAATGTGTATCATTTTGATCATTGCACTAATAGAAACAAATTAACTCAGTTGTAGCAGTCTACATAAACTTTCAGGTAAATCAGGACATTTGCCACCAGGGAAGCACCAGTTAATTAGCTGGCAAAGGGAATCCACTATTCTTTTGCTCAATTAAAAAGTTATCTAAATGGTGATCGGCCGATCAGACAGAGAAAAATATCTATTTCTGGTGCATCTTTACCCTTCACAAATGATCAAAACTTTGATCTGAGTTTGAGCTTAGAGGACAGGGATAAAAGACAAATCATTAAATGTAGAACCACTAGATTGAGGAACAGCTTCTAGCTGTTAGACTCATGAGTCTCTAACCAGAATAATCACTGTGAAAAACCACATCATGTTGCTGCTGATCTGTTTCATGTTGATGAGTGCATGCATGCTCATCTGCTCACACAGACTCATGTTCGTGCTGCTGTTCGACTTAATGTTTTTATGCTATTAGTGCTAAGTGTATTTTTAGTTGATGTTTTTCTTAGTTCATATGATGGTGTAGAGGCAGGGCGGCCGGCTTGGGACCCGAAAGTCCCAGGTTCGATCCCCGGTCACTGCATACCTTGTGGTGTCTCTGGGCAGCACACCTCACCCCCAAATTGCCCCCCCCAGGTGCTTTCAGTAGCTGCCCACTGTGCCACCTGGTGGTGGATGGGTTAAATGCAGAGACTAATTTTGTCATTTTATGGAAACATAAAACTGATGACATTGTGTGACATTATTATAATATTAAAGCAAGCTAAGTCAGGCTCAGATCTGATGTCAGAACAAAAAAACTGTGTTTTTCCTTGGGAGTTTGAGAAGCGGTCGCTCAGATGTGCGCCGCCATCTTGTTGGTAAAAGATGCAGTGTCAGATTTAGCACTGTATTTCTGAAATGTACTAGGCATTTCCTGAAAAAGCATAGTCCAGATGAAGCGTATGTTGTTTACATTCCCTTATTTTTTTAAATCTAGTCTGATTCCTTGTGTATGTTCCTTTGTAATGAAACTCTGGCACAACAATTTCCTGCAGGATAAATAAAGTTCTATCTTATCTTATCTTATCTTCAAACCAGAATATAGTTTTCTGCATTAATAATAGCTTTCCAAACATGTAAGCTACCCATGCCAGCGGCACTAATGCACACCCATACCAACAAAGAGATAGTGGTTTTGCACTGTGTACTAACAGGCTGGATGGTCCCTCTCTTTTTTAGTACGGAGCATGTGGTGTCCCAGCTTTCCTGAAATAATTTCAAATTTAGATTTGTTTGACCACAGAATAGTTTTCCACATCGCCCCAGTCCATTTGAAATGAACTTTGATCCAGTAAAGACAAGAAGAATTCACATGACTTCATTTTTGCATGATAGAGATGTAACTGACATTTGTGAATGGCACAGCAAACTGTGATGTGATACCATGATGTGTGGAGGTGTTCCTGAGCCCCTGCAGAATCAGCCTTGTTTTTTGAAGGCAGCGCCGCCTGAGGGCCCGGTGATAGACATATCATACTGACTTTCAACCCTGCACACAGATTTCTCCTGCATCTTAAAACTAACTGATAATAGTATGAACTGTTGCTACTGGGTATTTAAAGTATTTTCAGCCTTTATAGAGAAACATTTTGTGCTATTTTAGAAGCAGGTTTTTGCAAACTGGTGAACCTCTGCCCATCTACATTTCTGGGAGATTCAGCTTCTCAAAATGTTCTTTTTATATCCTTTCCTGCTACTGACCTGTTTTGAATTAACCTAATTTGCTGCTAAATGCTCCTTCAGCTGTTTAGTATTCATACCACTTACAGGCACCTTTTGGTGCCACTGCCCCAAATGTTTTGAGATGTGTTGCTGCCACAAAATTCTAAATTACCATATACAGGTAGTCCTCGACTTACGACGGAGATCCGTTCTCATGCGGCGGCGTAAACTGAATTTGACGTAAGTTGGAACATGCATGGTACGTGGCGTTGTAAACACGTTTTTTTCAACGTAAGACAAAACCAGCATACATTCTGTACCTAAAACATGTACAGTACTGTATTTCCAAGCAGTTAGCTAACACAGTACCCTACATAATTATCAAAAAAAAAAACATAAAATACTGCAGAGTACGTTTCATAATGAGATAAAACAGTAAAAAAAACAGTACCATGAGGCACAGATTATGTTGTAAAGAGCTTTGAGTATAAGATAGTAAGGTGCTTTATAAGTACAGTCCATTGTGATCTTTTATGTAATAAGTTGTGCAAAGTTTCCCTCTGACTGCGACTACACAGAGAGGATCATCTTTGGACTCAACCCCTGCACTCATCTTTCACAGTCAGAGAGCATTTGTATTTTTAATCTGTGGGTGGCTGATTGAGAGCTCTCTTCAAACTCGTCATTCAAGCTCCGTTTGCATCCTGGCTGCTGAAGCCTGTACAAGCTGATCTTTAACACAGCTCCTCTCTAAGCTAAGAGCTTTTTTTATGACTGACCTAACAGGTTAATGTAATGTAGTAAAATACTGAAATATTCCAATTTAAAACGCTCAAGCCTTTAGTCAGTCTTTGTCCTGATGCTGTAATACAGTGAAGAATTTAAATTTTGATATGGACTCAGACGTGACTGAAGAGGGTAAAAACAGCTTGTACGATGTAACTAAACAAACTCGTCTGTCCCTGTTTAGGTTAAATAATTACAGCGAGGCCAACCATACCTCCAGAGGATTATACACATCCAGCAATGGAACAGTACGAGTTGGAGGCCGACAGGACAAGAGTCGGATCTTATCAGACTCGGACAGCCAAGATAAGAGGTCCAGGATCTCCTACAGCCGCCCAACTATGCAAACAATTTCATCTCATTCGCCTAAAGGAAGTTCATCAGTGGGCCAAGATGGCCCTTCAGCTCCGTGCCAGCTAATCAGCCGAAAACCTCGAAACATTAAACAGCCGGACCCCCAGAGCTTACCTGGGTCGTCCCTTCCACACAGAGACCCCTGTGCTGAGGACCCAGAATACGCCAGCCTGATAGGAGCCATGGACAACGACCTCGACCGTCCAGAGTCGCTCGGTGCCGAAGCGCTACAAGAGCGGAGTTCTAGGTCCATTCAAAACAAAGGTACCGTGTTTGTTTTAACTAGTGACAGGAAGTGGGCTTTGCTTCAGCTTCAGGTTCTAACGTAGTGCTTTAATTTTGTTTGCAGTGTTGGAGAACAAAGGGAAGCAGCGTCCAAAAATGAAAGGCCTTAAAAAGAAGGAAGAAAAAGAGAAAAAACCCTCAGTAAAGACCCCAGGAGAGGACCCTAAAGACAACATGGCCGACAACGATGACAGCTCCTCCACCACCACAGAGACCTCCAATCCAGATGTGGAGACGAACCTCAAAGAGGTACGCTGAAATGGGACTAATGGAGTCCAGCTGTCGTTCTTCACCTCTGTTACCATTTTCTTTACTTCAATTATGCCTCACATCCGACAGGAACCAGTGAAGAAGAAAGGGAGGACTGTCGCATCTGGAAAGGAAAAAGAAGAAACTTTAAATTTTTCAAGCAAACCCAAAGAAAAGAAACAAGAAGCTTCAAAGAAAGAGAACCAAGCAGATAAAACCAGGTTTGCTTTTTACATGAAAAGTGCCAAAGAATCCTTTGATTTGTTTTTAATAAATGTTCTGTCTTGTTCTCAGTTCTCTGGAGCTGCCGTACGTAACGCCACTGGAGAACAAACGAAGGAGCTTCACCTCCAAAGCTCTCCACCCCATCATCCCAAAGACGAGGCCCACGCAGAAACAGAGAAGTGAGTTTTCTACCGCTCTGTGTCTCCTTGTTCACTTCCTGTTCAGATGTGCTCATGTGACCCTTGGTTTTGTCAGTAGATGGGAAGCTGGAAGACGGGCGCCCCTCCCTTTTAGCCAAACTGTCATCCAGCTCCTCCGTGCTGGAGCTGGGCCACAGCAGCAGCTCTGAAGGCGAGAAGGAGTTCGCTTCTCCTGAGTGGGACGTCCCTCTTTCTAGCAATGCCGTCCGTAAGTCGACCCTCGAGTCTGCTCTGTCCAGATGTTTACACCACTCATCATGGGAACTCACCAGAGGTGCTTTTCTCCTGCGCATTGCTCACAGAGGCAGACAGTCTACAGCAGATCTCCCTCCAGACCATGAACGCAGATCCTTTCCTGAAGAGGTCGGCCACAGCTGGGACCTGCTCCCCTCCACCGACCTCCCCCAGCTTACTGTCCCGAGGCTCCTACAGCAGCGTGCTGAACAGGTCTCCTGTTGTTTACACTTACTGTCTTTAGCCCTCGCAGTCCAGCACATGTCAGAGACTTCATCTCATCAACATTTAAAGATGTACAACTGCTGGCTTTTAAAAAGAACCGTGTGCGGCTGTGGCTGAGTGGTTTAGAGCTGTCTTCCTCCAATGCAAGAGTTGGGGGTTTGATTCCACCAGCTGAAGTGTCCCTGGGCAAGACACTGAACCCCTCATTGCCTCTGATGTGTGTCCCGTCGGTGTATGAATATGATAAAGCTCTGATTAGTCTTTGTATAGTTATAGCAGAGTGCTGTATGAATGGGAAAAATGAGGGCAAAGATTGTGTAGTAAAGAGCTTTGAGTGTCTTGATAAGACAGAAAGGTGATATATAAGTTCAGTCCATTTAGCATTTATTAAGGGAACACAAAATTAACATAACATTAACAAAACAGCTGTTCTGAAAAATACACAAAAGTAAAACCTCTGGAGTAAAAATCCACCTCTCTTGCTCAGCCCAGTTTCATTAGCCATTTTCTGTATAATAACAGGCTCACGGTCAGCGACTGCATTATCCTAATGATCCTTTAAAACACAGCAGCTTCTTCAGAATCTGTTCAGTGTGGTTTACATGAGATCATTATAGTCTAACATCAGATCTCCTTTTATTAGTTCTGCATTGGGTACGCTCAGTTAAATGAGTTGTATTAAAATAAAAAGAATGATGTCAGGGAAGTGGCCTAAAAGAAAAGTCAATTTTCATGTGGAGTATTTGTGTTGTCAGCATCTTACCTGCGGCAGGTGGAAAAAGCGCAGAGATCTGCTTTTTCAAACGACTCTCGGTTAAACATTTACAGGCAGTTTGTGAGAACTGTCGTTCACGTCATGTTTGCAAGAGACAGTTGTTTATTTTGCTTTGATTTTCTTAACTGAGTAACGTTCATGTTGAAATAAGCAAGAGTTTACACAGAGGCCGTTTCCTGCTGTCAGTCAGCCGAGTCTGTCAGGAGCTGATTTGTGTTTCTAACCAGGGGTTGTGCTTGTGGCAGGAAAAACTAGACATCTTGAATTTTTAAACGTCTAAAGTTGCTGTTTAGGGTTTAGACTCACAAAACAGCCACGGCTCGTCCATCAGAATGCAACGCTCAGTGGATTACAGTGAAAACAAAAACAGCTGTCTCTACAGCTTACACAAACACTAACTTATAAAGCTGTGCATTTAGTTGTTTTCAGACAGTTTGTTAGAACAGCTCATATTTATGTCCTCACTTCAAAATGGTCAGAACAGTGTACGATGTAGTGGAGAACAAGTAAAGCAACTTTTTCTCACAGTGGATGTAAAACTGTTAGTTTATTCAGCATGTTGCAGTTCTTTGACAAATGTTACAAGACTAAACTTAAATAGATAGATCTTTTTTTCCCCCATGAAAAATAAACCAGTATTACTGTTATTTTTCTTTACAGTGATATAAATCAGAAAAAAGCCCCAGGAAATAAACTGTCTTCCAGCACTTCACTCCCAGGCAAAAATGGAACCCCCACCTTTGCTGCTGTAGCTGCAGGTTACGACAAAAGCCCAGGTGAGGAGGATGCCGCAAGGCATTTTGGGTTTAATACAGTCCTTGCAGTGGTTAGTTTATTGTAACGCTTTATGTTCTTACCAGGCGGTTCTGGCTCAGGTAAAACTGACTGCCAAGGCAAGAATCTGACACACATGACCTCAGTGGAAAGTGACAGCTCGGACAGGTAGCGTGATATGAGGACTACATTTTGTGCAGTCGGTGAAATCAATGCAGTAATCCCAATTCCACCACTTTTCTCCCTCAAAGTTCTGGATTATGGAGTCCAGTAGACACGGTCACCAGTCCAAACTACCAGTCTGCCAACTCCTTCACAGCATTCGGGCCCAACAACTCCTTCAACCTGATGAGAGGTAATGTCCCAGTGAGCAGAGGAATGTGGGGTAACTGGTTCACCTCCTTGGCGCTGACATATGTGTTTGTGTAGTTTTCAGTGGAATGAATCTCCCAAAGCCGTCAGAGCCACAGAGCAGCTGGCCAGACTTCAGCAATGTCTCCTCGTCCATCTGGAACAACCCAACCAGCGGCGACGCTCTGCCGTCCTGGCCACGCAGCTCCGGCTCACCTACCATCCCAACTTCAGTAAGCTCCGCCCCCTGATCTGCTTCTCACATAGCAGCACTGTTTCTCACGTCCCACCTTTGTTTGTGTGCAGTCACTCCTGGAGAGCACGAGTCATCCGTGGTTGGCGCCCACACCCTTCAGCAGCTCCATCTGGTCAACCAGCACAGATTTAGCATTGCACCCTTTTCCACCGCCAACCAGCTCGACTGCTCTGACTAATCTCAACAACCCCGCCCCGTCATCGCCCGCGTCCGCAGAGATGAGTCGTACCTTTAACCCCTGGAGCGCGTGGTGTCCAACACTGAGCCGGCGCAGCTCCGAGCCCTGGCCCAGCTCTTCTGACAAAGACAATTAAGCATCAAACAACAGCACTTAACAGAAGTACCCTGTCTGCTAAAAGATCAAAATATTTTATCATCAGAGCAGAACTCCACATTCAGTTCTGTGTGGTTTTTTATCCACGAGGGGCAGGAATGCCATCTTTTATTTGAATTTGTTTTAACAGGTGTCCCTGAATCCCTTTACAACATTTGGAACACGACACAAAGTCTCTAATTTTTCATTTTAAAGTTGGAACAAATGTGTTATTTTAAGCCACATGCCAGTTTGGTTCTTATTTAATCATATTAAAACAATTCTTCTAAAAGTCCAGTTTAAATATGTTGGCAGCCCCTGATCTAGCAGCAGTGATCTCTACAAAACTGGAACAATATTTTTGTTTGTCCATCCCAAAAGGCAAATAAAGCTTCAGTTGTTCACGTTCCTTTTATTAAAGTGGAATTTTTTTGATCAAGTGATCAAAACCGTTCTGAGGTTTGAGGTTTGAACTGTTCACCAGTCGCCTGTTCGTCTGCAAATTTAATTAAAGGATTTAAGCAAAAAAAAAAAAAGAAGTATTTGTCCTTTTTTCTTGCCTTATGTTAAACCAGCTTTCAGTTTTATTTTTTTATTTTGTAAGAAGGGAAGTATCTGATGCACAATAAAGTGATAGAAATAAGTCAAACATTAAACTTTCCCAAAATATTTGTTTACCTTCAACGACTCCAGCCAGCCTAATGTAGGTCAGTCAGTCTTGTGACTCAAGCTTCCACGTGGCATTTGGCTGATTCAGGTGAGTGCTTTGTTTACATCAAGTGTGGACCCACGTTTTAGAATTGCACTCAGTATAACTGGAAAACTACTGAAGTAAACCCTGTCAAACTGCACCATTAGATATATTTTAAGATGACCTTAGTTTGATCCCATACTTTGCAA
Organism: Hypsolebias antenori; assembly: GCA_031762315.1. NCBI lineage: Eukaryota > Metazoa > Chordata > Actinopteri > Cyprinodontiformes > Rivulidae > Hypsolebias > Hypsolebias antenori. The sequence goes on along the minus strand of JARVGS010001166.1, from coordinate 23,263,133 downwards.
TGAGTACCTGTAACATTTGACTTGTCTGCTGGCTTTAATTTGAGTTCATTTTAATGCAAGCAAAGGTTTTCCGAGGTAGTTCAACAGCTTCTTTAGTGTGATTTAAGATATATGTCAAGGAGAAAAAGAATAGACTACATGCCACGGACCTCCGTTGTAGCACTTCCGCGTTTCCAGTGGGACAACGCACTTCCGGTTTGCAGGCAATACGGAGTTAGTGATGGCTTTTTTTCACTCGATCACTGCATCAATGTCCTCAGGTTTGACATGCCGACTACAAACGCGGGTGTGACCGTTCAATGCTACATTTTCCCTGTGGATAGCCACGATCCATTGTTGCCTCAATTCCACATTGGCAGGTAAATCGCAAAACTAACCACTCTATTGTACTTACCGGTTAGTGGACACAACAGCACACAACAGAACTGACTTGCAGTGCCAGT
>JARVGS010001166.1:23231114-23241476 GCA_031762315.1 Hypsolebias antenori | reverse complement strand
GGGTGCCGTTCGTAAGTCCGGAGCGCCGTAGGTAGAGACCGCCGTAACTCGAGGACTACCTGTATATATATATAATAAAAATCAGGATTAAAAACCTGCAATACAGCGAAGCTGCAATAAGTGAACCATGACATAGCGAGGGGCGACTGTACCTGAGAGCCTTTAGACTTGTTCAGTTACACTAGTGACATCACTTTCACAAAAACAATTATGAACAACAGCAGTCACATTCATGGGCAATGCTGCTTTTTTATTTTAAAATTTGATATAATTTTAGGGTCAATCAACCTATAATAAAAAGTATTAGTGGAAAAGTAAAACCCAAACAGGATTACAAATTTGCTAGATCACCAGTTCCTTACCTGCAGAGTTTTTCCCAGACCCATACAGTGGGCCAGGATGCAACCAGAACCTGGAGACTTCTTGATCTTCTTCACAGATTCACAGCAGCAGTCCCACATAAACTGAACCCCTGAAACAAAAAAAAATGGCTGTAGTCTGAAACAACTTTGGTTCATCTGTCATGCCTTTTTGTTCTCCGTGGCGCTCACTTACCATCAACCTGGTGAGGTTTAAGCTTTGTGACGAGGTTCCTGTGCACCTGCACCAGCGGCTCTTTGGTCTCTTCATCCTCGTCCAGCACCAGCTTGGTGGTGATGGGACAAGTCACCTGGGATGTTTCATCCACAACAAGAACCTAAAGACAAAATACAAAACAGAAAAAAAAAAAATTTAAATTTCTTTACTGAAGATAGTCACTCAAATATCACCTAAAAAAACATTTATCATGTGAGCGTTGAGATGCAGAAATAAACATCCGTTCATCTGAAGGTGTGATAAATTTTGACATGTCAACATTTGAACACGCAACTCAGAGTTTGCTTTCTTATTTCTAAACAAAATCAGTACAATCAAAATAAAGTTGAAATCAATAGTTTACAGTGGGGGTTGTGTGGAAATCTTTCTGTTGTAAAAATAAGAGTTAAAATCCAACAGGATTATTTGGCAGAAATATTAAATTATGTCAGAGTGTACTCCAAGAAGCACCAGAAGTGCTACAGCCAATAACCATAGAAATGTATTTAAATAATCATGTGAGGGCAAAGTAACAACAAAGGTTTACAAAACAGTGTTCTTGTGATCTACTAAAGACTTTTCAGATTAGATGTTTTAAGATGGCAGCTACCCACTTTGGTCAGTGGTCCGCTCAGAGTAGCGATTAGCTCAATCTGATCAGAAATATTTAATTTATTAAATTATTTTTGCAAACAGAGGTCTTTTAAAGAGCCATCTACAACAGGTAAGATATTAAATGTTCATAACCGTTCAACAAAACACTCTGAAAGAGATGAACTGTCCCTTATATTATAAAGGCTTTTACTTTGAAAAATAAATAAAATCATTAATTATTTTCCCCGTTTTACCGTGACTATACATTATACTTGACGCTGCTTCGAAAACAATGCTACAAAAACCTGTACACAATAAAGTTATGAGGAAAATTGGTGTAAATTGAGGGTTTTAAGCATTTGTGAGGCCAACAAGTTGAATGGTGCATTTGTGAACACGTGTGAGGTGCTTCCTTAAAAATTGTTTTACTTACACACGATGAAAACAAAAATCCATTTAGGGCTTTGCCACACTAGAAAAACGTTTTTTCCCCCTAGACATGTTATAGCATCAAGATTTATTTACATACACATTTTTTTTTTTTTTTTAAACAACTCTCACAACTAACATCTTTCTGGATTAAAAAAAAAAATAATAATTTAATTTAAACTTTAGCAGATTACTTGACGAGCTGGTTAGGAGCTCGTTCTGTTTATATAATAAACACTTCATGTTTACCTCTCGGAGTTTCTTCCTGAGTGCCTCCCTCTCAGCGATACGTTTCCTCCTATCCTCCTCTTCTTTAAGAGCGTCTCTCGTCTCTGTCCGCAGGTTGTCATCCTTCAGGATTTTGCGGATTTTCTTTCGGTTTTTGCGCCCATCTGGGTCCTCCTCACCATCTTCCTCTCCGCTCTGTGGAAATGAGCATTTAGTTTTGCTCTCTGATCTTTAACCCTGAGGTTAAAACGGCTTTCCATTCCAGCTTTAGATGACCAGTAACATTGAAAAACACACTCCAGGGGAAAGATCAAATAAGTTTTATTTGCCATACATGACTGGACTAGTAAACCTCGTATAGGTAAACGTAAAACCTCATTTTAAGGGAAACTATCAAGCAAGTAGTTAAAACACCTTCTCGTTGCTGGAGGAGTCGTCCTGAACTTTGATTCTGCGTCGCTTCTTTTTCTGCTGCTTGTAACTTCTAAGTTTTCCATCCTCCTTTAACTTCGAAGATCTACAAAAACAAACATTAATTATTTCAGATCAAAATGAGCAAAAACTAACAACTAACTCAGGTTAGACTGAGTTTTCTCTTCTCACCTGGTCTTTCGACGCTTGCCGTCATTCTCAGATTCACTAACTTCCTCGCTCACCCCCGACTCAGAACTGGACTCTGATTTTTCAAAGTCTGAATCTTGAGAGTCGTCACTTTTTACTGATAAATAAAACAAAACAGCATTAAAATAACAGTGTCAATATTAGGATAGTAATAATAACTATTATTTTAAAATTACCTTTTTTCCCAGACTTTTTCTTACTCTTCTTTTTTTCTTTGCTACCAGATTTCTCATCCCCTGATTCACCTTCACTCAGCGAGAGTTTATGGCGAAGCAGCTTGTGTCGTCTGCTACTCTTCTTCACTTCTACATCTGAACAAGAGTCTTCTGTTTCGTCTTCAGCTTTTAGGAGAAACAAAAAAATATGTTGAGACCAAACAAAGTGAGGGGTCTATTTAAAAACTACTTAATGTATTTAGCCAATATCGTACATTGGTCCTCTTCTTCATCCTCCTCCTCATCCTCCTCATCCTCCTCCTCATCTTTTTTGGAGGACTTCTTTTCCATTTCTGTTTCTTCATTATCAGAGGAGCTCTCTGCTCCTGAAGAGTAGTTGGATTTTATTTGAGCAAGGAGCATCTTTTTAGCAATCCTTTGGTGGAATAAAAAAAAAAAGACAAACGAGCAAAAATGTTAACAAATAGAAAAATACTAAATGACAAATTATACAGCACACTATTTGAGCTATTCAGTTAAAGTTTCTTCATTGGAGCTGTCATTGCCAAATGTGAGTTGTTTAATTATGCACCATGGCAAATATTCTTATGTTTTATAAATACAGACAAAGAGGTCTTTTTGGTCATTATGCATCTGGACAGAATTCTGTTAAATGTGGCATTGAAGATGAGGACACTCTGGCACATCATCCAAACACTAGAAAGTGGGGTTTGTTTTCCACAACTTCTCCTGCTCCACTATAACCCTCAGCACTGGCTACCCTCAGGTCTGTGTGTTGAGCCCCCTCCTGTTCACTCTGCTCACATATGACTGTGCACCTACCCATCCAGGCTGTCATATAGCAAAGTTTGCAGACAATACAGAAGTAGTTGGATGCATCTCAAACAATTATGAGTCCAGCTACAGGCAGGAGGTGGAACACCTGGAGAGCTGGTCCAGGAAGAACAACCTTCGCATCAATGTGAAGAAGACGAAGGAGATGGTTGTGGACTTGAGAAGGACCCCCCCGGAGAAAACTCACGGACGAGATGAGCACCCCGCCATGACAAGTTATGTAGTGGAAACACTGCACCTCGTATAACATGTGAATGACAATAAAGAACCTTGACATTTTGTTGAGTACCTGTTCTCAGGATCATCATCGTCATCTTCACAAATCGGAGCGTCGCCACCTTTAGCGTCCACTTCATCTCCTGTGTAACAGAACGACACACACAGTTTTAATGAAGCACAATGAAAAAAGATCTAATATCTTAAAATCTGCTTTACAACTAACTTAAAGTAAACAATCACTTTATATCGCTTTCTATCTTTATCTGCTTTAATTTCCATTATAACGTGAGTTCATTAATGCAGGGCGTTCCAAGTTGGACCGCTTTACCTGAGGACTGATGGAAAGCTCCAGTGCCTCCAACTACATTATCCTCCACAATGGGTTTGATTTTCTGCTCGTCGCTGTCCTCTCCCGAGTCTTCATCAACCCCCTCCTCCTCTTCATCCTCACTGGAGGAGAACTGTAGCTTGGGCGCTGCTTTGTTACCCCTTTCTCTGCGCTTCTTTTCGTACGACCGCTTTCGACTAACCTTCTTATTAGGTGAGCTCTGTTGTTCTTCTTTTGTGTCGTTTTGTTTCTTTCCACGGCTCGATCTTCTCGTTGCAGATATTTTCTTCTGTGCTTTAGTCTTCAAGCTCTTCTCCTGTTCAAAGTCTGAATCAGAAGAGTCGGAGCCACCTTGTTTCTTCTTTTTAGAAGTATTCTTGTTTTTATTCTCTTCGTCAGAACCTGAGCTTCCAGACTTTCTTTTGCGTTTGGATGATTTCTCTGTGTCTTTTGTGGATGCATTTGATTTGATTGAAAGTTTTTTGGCTGTTGTGGATTCCTGTTCCTCATCTGTGCTGTTGCCTGTTGCAGCCTTCTCCAGCAATGCAGGAGGGACTTCATCCGAGTCGGAGTCTTCTATTTTATTCTCTGAAATTTTGGACTTTTTCACACCATCTTTTTTGGTGTTACTGGACTTCTTAGACAATTTGACCTTTTTCTTGCTGTCGTCCTCTGATTCAGACTCTGAGGACTTTTTCTTGCTCTCATTTTCTGCCTGTTTATCTACTTTCCCATCTTCTTTTTTGGTTCTGCAGGATCTCTTGGACAATTTATCCTTTTCCTTCCTGTCCTCTGATTCTGACTCGGACAACTCTTTTTTGCTCTCATTTTCTGATTGCTTTCCTAAGCTCACATCTTCTTTTTTGGTTCTACTGGATTTCCTGGATGACTTGGCTTTTTCCTTCCTGTCCTCTGATTCAGACTCTGAGGACTTTTTCTTGCTCTCATTTTCTACCTGCTTTCCTAAGTTCACATCTTCTTTTTTGGTTCTACAGGACCTCTTGGACAATTTATCATTTTCCAACAACTTATCCTCTTCCTTCCTGTCCTCTGATTCTGAGAACTCTTTCTTGATCTCATTTTCTGCCTGCTTACCCAACTTCACATCTTCTTTTGCATTTCTACTGGATTTCTTGGACAATTTGGTCTTGTACTTCCTGTCCTCATCTGATTCTGACTCTGAGGACTCTCTTTTGCTCTCGTTCTCTGCCTGCTTCCTTAAAGGAGTAGTTTTTATTCTAGCAGAGTGGCGGTTGATTGGTGGGCTTTCAGTCCCGTCTGCAGAACTTGAGGCAAAAGTTTTATTGTCCTCAGAATCTTCTTGACTTTTTTGTAGGGACTCTGCATCTTTTTCTTTGTTTTTGGACCTAGAAGACCTTGACCTACAGCTTTTCACAACTGGTACTGGAGTCAGTTTGACTATCAAATTCCTTACTTTTGGCGGAGGGTGCTGAGACTCTGGTGAGTCTTCATTTGACTTTGTATCTTTGACCAAACTGCTGTCGGTCTGCGAGAGCATGGAGGAATCTGCAAGGCTCTCCACCATCTGAAAAAGCTCCTCAGGAACAGAAGGAGGCACAGACATAATGTCGTGATCTAAAGACATTTCCTCTGTTGACAATAGTCCATCGTCACAGACCTCAGTCTTAATTACCCTTGAAGTTTCATCAGTTTCTGTTTGGTGGTCTTGCATTTCTGTCTGATTGGAAACTTCATCGCTGTTAATGTCTTGCTGGAGTTGCTGCTCCTCAGCCACGTCTTCCATTGTTTCCGTTTCGCTAAACAAATCTGTTTCACTAGGCAGCTCTTTGATATCTTCTTCCATTGCCTGTGCTTTAAAATCTAAATCGGCTTCATCAACCTGCTCTCGGACTTCATCTCCCTTTCCTTCAGTAAATGACAACTCAGTTTCATTAGGCAGCTCTATATCTGTCTTCTCCGTGTCTCCTTTACAAGCCAAATCTTTGTTATTGGGCAACTCTTTGACAATATTCTCAGTTGCTTCTGCCTCACAAATTGAATCTGCTTCAATACTGTGTTCTCCATCCACTTCTTGAGATGCATCAGTCTCCAGCTCTGAATCTGCAGCACCGTCCATGTGATCATTTTCTGCTGGCTCAACAGCACTTATGAACTTTGTCGTAGGTTGCTCTTCGTTACCATTCTGCAACTCCATGTGTCTAAACTCAGGCTTTAAAGCTTCCTCCAAGGCATCGTGGGCTTTTTTCAAATCTGAGAGCACTGCTTTGAAGGCCTTCAAATGCCGATACCTTATGGTCTTATCTGCCTGATTATCAGTCCCTTGTTGGATGAACTGGATGAAGGTATGATTCAAACCAGCTGTAGTTTCTACAAGCTTCTTAGTTTTCTTTATAAGTTCTTTGGATACCTGCAGGTTTTTATAGGAGAACGTCATGGTTCCCGAGCCTTCGACATGTTCTTTCCCATTGGCCATTGTTTTGTGCTCTTTCTGTGATTTGCTCCTGTCCTTCTTCCTGTCATGTTCTGTTTTTTGCTGTTTGAGTTCCACATTTTCTTGTTTCTGCATGACACGGTGGCATTTGGAGACTAGATCTTGGAGGGGCTCCGACCGGCACACGTAGCAATGCCACTTTGAGTTTTCATCGGTGATGCTTGACAGCTCCTTTCTGCCCAGGTTACGTGAAATGCACTTCTTGCAGAAAGCATTGTTGCAGTAATCGCAGCAGATAAGCTTTCCACCTTCAGCACACCACCTGGGGGAAAAAAATTAATAAATGTAAGGCCTAACATTCCTTGGAAAAAAAAAAACCAAAACGCATATCACCTGCCTCCATTTATGTGAAAGTTTTAAACTAAAAATAATCTTATAACAAGAGGGGATGCAGCAAGACAATGTGCATAATCTCATGCAATGCTGCAAGATTTTGAATTATCTGTTGGCACTTCAGGTATGTGTTGATGATGACTCTCTTCTATTACCTGACCAAGTTTTAGCTCAATATCTGAAAAACTAAATATTTTTGTGTTGGCTTGAATGATGGCAGTGGCCTTCTTGAAATCGGGTAAATCCTAAAATTTATCAATTGTAGAAGTTCAGGTAATGATTACCTCGAGTTTCATTAAAAATCTACCTATTGGTTCATGAGATATTTTACTAACACTACAAACAAATAAGCACACACATAGACCCTCATGTTATTATTGTACCACACAATACTATGTATTGTTCTGTTATAATTACAAATTATAGCATTTGTGCAATAAAGAGATTTCAAACATATTTGCTAAACAATTGTAAGAATTGATACAAAAATGAGCAACATGCTAAACATCAATCCAAGCAACACTCATAATCATCATGTGTAATACAATTTCATCAGTAATCTGCATTTAACCATATTTTTTTCTCTTTTGGAAACTTCAACCAGACTTTCAAAGTGTTGACTCGTGATTTTTGTAATTATATCATTCCTCTAATTGTTACTTGGGCACATTATTTTAAATATTCTGTACCTGCATTGCTCGTCCATCCCATCAGAATCTCTGCTGATGTCGTCACTTGTGTAATACTTATAGCACGACTAGAAAATAATCAACATAGAATGATTGCTACAAATACTGAAAAAGTAATGAAAACATCAAAGTGGAGGTCATGGAAATATGTTAGACGTGAATTTAATAAAAGTTCCTACCTTGCAAATAAGTACTTTGAGGGCAGGATGTTCATACACGGAGTTTCGCTGGAACTGGTTAACTTGCTTTCCACAGGCGGTGCAGTTCACCTTCTTCTGAAGAGTATCATCTGTCATGGGAAGACACTTTTTTTATCTTTCTCCCACCAAAAAAAAAAAAAAAAAAACTGATTTCATAGAGACCTTCCAGATTATTTAGTGTAAAATTTAATGCATCTTTATTTGTGAAAATTCACCTATGTCATGTTATATTTTTAATAGGATAAAAGATTACCTGTTTTTTTCTGTTTGAAATCAACTCTGAGCTTCATGGCACCTTTATTTTCATTCCCAGTTGGTCTCATCACTAAAGTACCTAAGAAGAGAAGTGACAGTAACACAAAAATAAGTCTTCAGCAGCAATAACCATATTAAACATAATTATTGTCTATTAATTTCTACCTTTATTGCTGTCAGAAGTGGCAGCTTCATTTTCACTGTCAGCTGAGGCATCTGATTCAATCTGTCCTGTGTGCCTTGTTACAGTAGATGGCTTTCTAAAATGTGTTGACAAATAACTTGATCATATTAAAACTTTATTAGACTAAACAACATGCAACTTATCTCACAAGGTTAAGTCAGGTTCTCTGGATAGATTCTTCTTTGTTGAAAGGTGTTGTCTTTTATCCAGAAGACTTTGTCAGTCTGAGATGCTGCAACACACTCTTATAAGCAGCACCTTCTCACAGTGGATCAACCAGTCTGCTGCTGGCAGCCAGAACTAGTGGTTCACATGTAAAAGGAGGACAATCAGCTTAACAGTTGGTTGTTAGTGCCCTGAAGGTGCTATAAAACTGAGTGCGCTGCAACTAGGGATGCACCGATCCACTTTTTTTCCCCTTCGATCCGATACTTAAATCTAGATATTGGACGATACCGATCCAGTTTTGATATCATCATCATCAATGATTTTATATGAGGCAGCCTGAGGTAAGTTTTATTATTGTTGGATGAGTTTCAAAGTTACAATTAAATTCTACTAACACAAAACATGTTTATTTTAGTTCTAGCTTTAAAGTGGATATTAAAGTGATTAACTTACGTGACTGTTTAAAGTTATGTTATAGGAATTTTTTTCTTCTTTCTGCACTCTTTTCATTCTATGTTTTCCTTTTGGTGAATTTGTTTTATTTTGTCTCTTTTAAATGAATGAATAAATGAATTAAATAAATGGCTTTACATCTGCTAAGTTCATGGTATAAACCAACACAGACATGTTCTTGTTTTTAGTATTTTACATTGCGAGAGACCTGGCTACAAACTAAGAATGATGACATCAGCAACAGTAGATTTTCCTTGGACAATCAACAATAGACAAATAAGAGAGGCAAACAGATTTTTTTAACAAGTTAAAACAATGATGTCAAAGCAGCAAAACAGAGATTATAAGGTGATGTAGAAAACTAAAAACAGGAACATGTCTGCATTGGTTTCTGCCAAGATTTCAACAGATTTTTAAAGCCATTTAGAGAGGTCAAGGCCGAGAGCTTCAGATCTTTTTGTAAGATATTCCAGGAAGCAGGAGCGGAGTAGGAGAAGGCCCTTTTGCATCTTTTTACTTATTGAACCTCGGGCTCTTAATCTGTCTTTGTTCTGATCGGCCTATTTATAAATTAGCACTTCTATATAATTCAATCTTCAGAAAAAGCAAAACCAATTATAGTGAGATCAGTAAGGAAAAATTGAATAGTACCGTAGTTTAAGTATTTCTGGTCATTTTTCCTTTGTTGACTATTTCTTCCTCAGGAACTGGGGAGAGTGGAAAAACTACCTTCATCCGACAGTTGAGAATCATTCATGGCCGGGGCTTCTCAGAGGAGGAGAGGAAGGCCTTCGCCAAATGTATCTTCCAGAACATCTTCACTGCCATCAAAGCCATGACCGGAGCCATGAGCATGCTCAAAATCCCCTACGACAACCCGGAGAATGAGGTGGACTCGCTAATCCTGCACATAAACCTGAATCGGCACACACACAGATACTCACAAACGCACATGTCAACTATAAATTTATTAGAATAAACCTTGACTGAAAGGTGGCATTAAACGGACACGAACACACTGCATGGTGACCACTTACCAAGACAAAGGGTAGAGGACACACAAGAAGTGTGTTATTGTGTGTTTCCTACAGTTCAGCAGTGTTTTTGTTTGATCACCATGAAAATGTGTCTCTCTCTTAGTCGCATGCCAAGCTACTGCAGGATGTCAACACGGTGCACGTCACCCAGCTGGAGCAGGCACACGTCAACGCAATCCGCCACCTGTGGGCAGACTCGGGGATGCGGATATGTTACACCCGCCGCTGCGAGTACCAGCTCCTGGACTCCACCGAGTAGTGAGTAAACTAAGCTCTGCCTCATGTCTTAGCGTGAAACTCTGAGGGAGTCTCACGAAGGACCAACCATCAATCACTGCAACAACATCCAAACACAGTTGGCAGGAAGCGGCGTCTTCATTTGTGTGGGAAAACTTTACAATATTGTATTAAAAACAGGGCGGCACGGTGGCGCAGTTGATAGCGCTGCCGCCTTTCAGCAAGCAGGTCGCTTGTTCAAATCCCAGCCGGTGGCGTTTCTGGGTGGCGTTTGCATGTTCTCTCCGTGCATGCGTGGGTTTTCTCCGGGTACTCCAGTTTCCTCCCA
>JARVGS010001166.1:23116144-23128782 GCA_031762315.1 Hypsolebias antenori | reverse complement strand
GAGGTGTGGCCAGGACGAGAGACCGTGACATGCAGCTAGCATTAGCATAATTTATGCAACATGGAGAGTGATCACAGTGACAGAGGTGGAAGACTTTTCACCCCCTCCCTCACCAGAAGCTGAGAGAGACTTAGAGCACAGCGGCCCTGAGCCTTATCAGTTCGAGCCGCTGGCTTCAGGCACTGACTGCTATGCTATGTTGCTATCACTAATCCAACTCCCGCTCTCTGCAGGGGAGTGGCTCTGCTTGAGCCACTTTTATACACACGCAGCAGAGGATGTGACGACAGAACATAGATGACATGTCACGAATGAGAGTCGTTGACCAATAAGAAAATTAGGCTGCAGTACCACAGTTCAACCCATGGGATTAGTATATACACATTTTTGGAACAAATATTGCCGATTTTAACAAATACGCACAAAAACATGGAAATTAACACAGACACAGTGATATACAACTTTTTACACACATTCTTGGGAGTATACCAGCTAAAAAAAGTTAATTTTGGGTTTATCTGATAACTCTCAATCAGGTCATCTGGACAGTTTCTTTTTAGTAGAAACATTTCACCCTCACTCCAGAGGACTTCATCAGCCTGAACTGGGTTCTTTTAAAGATACTTGGATCTGAATGATGTCTGATATTTTTATATATTTGTTGCCTTAGAACACGTATTCACTCACAGTTTAATAAATGCTTACACTTTTAAACTTTTGATGATGAAAACTTATTCCTGAATGAAGGTGTTTTGTTTGATTATGACACACTTAAAACATGAATGATGCTGATTGTTAATTTCAGTTATTACTGTGAAATCATGCATATGGACAATGGTAAATGGTAAATGGATTGTACTTATATAGCACCTTTCTTTCTTATAAAGATATTACAGGTAGTCCTCCACTTACGACGTAGATCCGTTCCTACGCAGCGGCGTAAACCGATTTTTGACGTAAGTCGGAACGTACGTAATTACCGTACCATGTACATGTACGGTACTGTATTACCGAGCACTTAGCCTATCCTAACACAGTACCTTACATAATTATCAATTATCATTACATTTAGGAGCCATAATGAAGGGCAAAAAGAGCTAATGGCCTACTGGGAAGCTAGTGACGCCGTCCTCCTCGGTCCAGAGCAGCGTACAGTACAGTATTCCTCTGCCGCTGCACCACGCACAGTACAATATCCTTCCACCGCTGCGCTGCTGCGTTACGACGTTTACGATGTAAAACCACATAACTTGAAATAAGGCTTTTCATAGTGAATGGGAGATGCGTCGTAACCTCGAAAAGTCGTAACTCAAGAACGTCGTAACCCGAGGACTACCTGTATAAGCACTTTACACCACAATCTGTGCCCTAATAGATCTATACAAAGCTCATTGAACAAATCATTCTAAATAGACTAATCAGAGCTTTATCACATTCATACACTGATGGGACACACATCGGAGGCAATGAGGGGTTCAGTGTCTTGCACAGGGACACTTCGGCATGTGACTGCTGGTGGAATCGAACCACAAACTCTTGCATTGGTGGACGACTGCTCTAACCACTCATTCAGAGCTGCCCAAATTATGTGAAATGGTTTAAAGTGGTTAACATATTTTATCAGCTTTGTTTTCACAAAGAATTCAAGTTTAATACAGTTCTGGGGACAGTAATGAATTCTTGAGCATCAGACGGTCGTCAGAACAATCTGGAAATGTCTGGACTGTCCTTGGAGCCGAAGTCACGTAAAAGCTGCACTTTTGTTTGAAGTGTGAAGTTCTGTCTTACGCCTTTTCCACCCTGATGTGTTTTGTATTGTCCATCACCTTCCTTAAGAAAAGTGAACATGTTTTGCTCAGTAACAATTTTTGTTAAAGCCAAGAACAAAGAGACAGAGTTAATTGTAGAAGAGTAAATGTTTTTTCCCACTTCAAGGCTTTGCAGCTTTGAGATAAGCTTTGGACTTGTTATCACCCGCTGACTATTCTCATCAGCTGCCTTCCTGCCGACCTGTTAACGGTTCTCCTTGGTCACCTTGGATGAGTGTCTGGCACGGTCCTACAAGCACCCGCTGAGCCATAACCCGTGCCTTGCGTGGAGTTTCAGAGGCTCGCTCACTCTCCAAAGTTCTGGAAAGATAGAGCAACCGTCAGCTGTACTTCCTGACTCGATCTGGAATAGGGCCGAGAATCAGGTGAGGACTTCAATACAACACTGGGTCTGGTTATGATATGATGCAACTTGGTAAAATATAATTTCCTTTCATGCAGTGTTAATAAATAACGTAGTCTGGTCAAATCTAATAACATTTCTTGTTTCTTGTTGTATGTATAAAGCAAAAATAATCTCAGTCCCTAAAATTGTTTTAGATAAAAGGTAATTGCTTCTTGATTGATCCTTATTGCTTGAACAAACCTAAGTATCCATTCAACAACTAATTCTTAAATTATCCAAATTCCTACTCTTTGTTATTATTGTTCATGTTTCTATTTTGATTAATTATTTTTGTAATAAAACTTCAAAGACAAATTTGCGCTCCTCATTTTGGATTAATATTCATTTATGGTATGAAGTTCCCTGCAGTTAACAGATTCTACTTCAGTGACTGAGATGTGATTATTAAAAGTTGGGCACATTAATTAAGTTGTTGTTGCTCAATAAACTGACCCGGTGCCCCGCATTAACGAGAGCAGACCAAGTACCGGTAATTAGTAACAGTAAAGAGTGGCAAAAATCATCACTCACTCCAACTAATGTTTGGTGCCCCGTGTGTGTCCAAAAACACAAAACAGATTTCACAAGGTCATTGTTTATCAAACAAAAATGAATCAACTGCCAGGAGCTGCTGATCAAATGTCTTGATTTACTGATTGTCATCAGGGTGATCACCTCAATAAAATCAGGAGATTTTGTAATTTACCGCTCTGGAGTAGAGTGGCGTTCGGGCCCAAAAAAATATGATCCAACCCGGCCCCAGCCCATAGCCATCATTTCCAAACCCCACCTGACCCGACAAATTAACAGTAATTACAGGTCTGGACCCAAAAACCCCCAACATTTTGAATTACAGTAAGTTTTGACTGCGGACCACGGTAAAGTTAGTTTTACGTTGGACGTTTGGATATTAGAGCTCTGTGGCTTCAGTGGTATGTTCCTCTCATTCGAGTTTGGTTGATCGAAATCAGACTGCCTGCACTGGATCAAACGAGAGGAACACACACACCGCTGAAGCCACGGAGCTCGAATGCCCAACATCAAACATAAACTTTATTTTACCTCTTTCAAGGCTGGTCAGCTCACGGTGAAATGGCCACGTGCGGCTGGTGTACTATGGCAAGCCATGTTACCATATAATTGGTTTGCGACTGATCCACTGACGCAATCAAAAGCCTGGCACCAACCCGGCCCACCCATCCAGCACATTATCATGACCCAGCCTGACCCGAATTCGGGGTGGGCCGGGCTTAGGGCTTCCGTCCTGGGTTAGAAATTACAGCTCTACTCTGGAGTGCACAGATGTGTTAACAAAATGTCAATATAGCAACAGTTGCTGCCCAACAGTCTGGAAGGAGTTTAAAGTAGTATTTCTAAAACAACTTGGAGTTCATCATTCCACAAAGAGAAATATTACTATTACTATACTTCTAAAGATTAGATTTACTGATAGAAAACATTTAGGACAGTTGTCTCCCCAGAAGTGAATGTCCCTGTAAATTCACCCAAGATAAGACCATGCAATGCTCAGCGATACAGCTATTAACCTCCAGAGCTACTTCTCAAATGGCAGGTTAAAAATCACAAAGTTCATGACCGAACAACCAGACTGAACATGTATGGCTTGTTTGGAAGGATCGCTGAGAGGACCTCCTGTCTAAAACAGCTGAAATTTGGACCAAACTGGGTCATGATGAAACAAAACAAAATACCAGCACAGCAGCTAATCTACAACAGAATGGTTGAAAAAGAAAAGGAATCAAGCTGTTGCACGAGCCAAAGTCCAGACCTGAACCTGATTGAAATGTGTTGGCAGGAGCCTTAAGAGATCTGAAACAAAATGTTTGCCTGCAAACCTCAAAGAACTGAAGCAACGTTGTAAAGAAGAGTGGGTCATAAGTGCTCAATAACAATATGAGTGGAGGATTCCTACGTTTTCAGTCATAATCATTCATTCATTCATTCAACCTTTATTTAGGCAGGTTAATCCCATTGAGCCTCGGGCACTCATTTACAAGAGAGACCTGATTTTAACAAAGATTGATGACAACAGTAGACAGTCATGAAGGATGTGTACAAATTGAGTTTTTTTTTTTAAAAAGTTAAAATAAAATGGTATTAAAAAAATGCACCCCGCCCCCCCCCCCCCATTAAAAAAAAACAAACAAACAAAAAAAAAACATTTAGGTTGCAGTGTAGAAGATTAAGAACAAGAACATGTCTGCATTGGTTTCCTCTCACAGCTGCACCTGATCCTGATGACTCCTGGCAGTCATTCATCCGACGCTGGAACATTAAGTGATAAACATTTTCTTGTGAAAGTTATACTAACCTTTGAAAAATTCTTGTGTCCTTGAAGACCTGCTCCTCCTTGTCTCCTGAAACCTCCTTGCTCCTTGTGACCACACCCTGTCATCATTCTGTTCCTGCAAACGCCAAACATCAACCTGGACACAAACCACCTTCAGCCTGTCACTCTCTCCAACATTACCCACCTTTTCTGGATCACACCTCATCTCCCCTTGGAATCTTAGGCCCTCGTTCTCCCCCTCTCCAACGCAACCTGTAAAACAAACAGAAGTAAGACTATTAACAACCAACAACTTCTCACTATCAAGTATTATGAGAACTGCCCATACTCACCTTGTTCCCCTTACAGCTCCAAACTGTTACAGCACTTTGTAAGTAAACTCACTTTTTTTTTTTTTCTGAGTCTGTGTCTTTTTCGGTCTGTTAAATTAGGGTCATATAATCCAACATCATGTTAGTGAGAGAATAATAACATCCACACACACACACCCCCACACCCCCCAAAAAAGGTCAAATTATTGCTGCTAAATGTGCTTCTACAAGCTGTTGAATTGTGCAATGTACTCAGCCTTTTATTATTTTATTTTGGTTTTGTTTTTGTTTAATAGTCAATGACACAATAAAAAATTTTAATACACCGGAATCAATTTAGAAAGATAACCAGATCATTTGAATTTGTCTTGAAATGTTATTTTATTTTTGTTACTCCCTTCTGCAGGTGTACCTCAAGCAAGCAAATTTGCACGAAATACACTGACCCCTCCTTGTCCTGATAGATAAAACCCCAGAAATGAAAGAGGACAGACTTTCAATTTACAGTGACTATTTGAATGCAACACCAAAATGTTTTTAGCTAAGGCATTAAGCTTTATACAAAGGAAATTGAATTGTTGTTAAAAGTTGATTGGGTCTTCTGAAAGTGTTAACAATGTTTAGATTTGAAATGCTTCTATAATTGTGTTCCTGTTTGATGAACATTGGGATGGTGAAACTCATGTTTGGATGCAAAAAGTGAGGGTAGGGGTTATTTATTAACAATATTTTAATCAAATCCAATCATATGTTTCTGGCAACTCGTTCTCACTGTTATAGAAGTAACAACTAAAAATAATTTAAAGCCTCAAGGCCTTTTTGTTGCATTTAATCGACCTGTATTGATCGTTTCATTTTACACAAATACTCCAGATGAGAGCAGTGGAGGAAGGGTGCCGTGTATTTTACATTTTCTATGTGCTTATTGCTGCTCTCATTTCTGCATATGGAACAAATTCAGAGGCCTGACACGGCATTTTTTTTTCCTTGGAACTTGAGTTGGAGGACACTTGAGGCCCCAAGAGAAAAGCAGGTCTTCATCTATCATCTCGAGAGCTGTTTTTGGGCTGCAGTGATCCACCGCCCAATCCTAGCTTCTTACTGATGCAACGTGGGAACACTGCAGAAAACTGCTGGCTAAAAATAGTGCTCTCTGTGCTATGGTTCTCTTCCTCTTGCCTTGAGATGGTTTGAAGAGGATGAAGTGCATGTTGAAGTGTCAACACTAAGGTATCCATTTCACTTCCTAAGTGCAGCCAGAGGAGGCTGCTGCTTGCAGGCTGCATGGCTTTGATTAAAGCTCGGACAAATGTTTGCATAAAAAAAATTATGTGGTCATTTCACAAAGAAAATTCATCCTTTTTTACCTTTTTTTAATGCAAGGTGAAAAGGAAAACTAAAACAAAATGTTTATGGTATTTTTCAATATTTTGCATTTTTAAACATGACTGTCTACTGATGAGTAGAGGGTGCCTTGGCGCCCAGGTGGGTGCATCTGACAGGGCTTGAAACTCCAGTCAGCTGCTGTCCTAGCCTTGCAGTGGCCACACACACAGCCGAAGACGTTGAGGATTGGGGTGTCTTATCAGTCCCCCCAATTGAGACAGCAAGTCCCTCCTGGTCGGAAGACACCATGGAACACCCTGACATAGACGCCATAGCAGTGGGAACCGTGGTCATGCTGGCCAATATAGAGCCACCAGCAGCATCCTGTGGCCCTCCTCAAGGACTCCCTGAAGGGTCGGCCAAATTAGATAAAGGGGTGGAAAGGCAAATTGGAGGACCCTTGGCCATTCTTAGAAAGCCCTGAGTCACGCTTGCTGTTGCTGCCATGATCTGAAGAATGGAAGGGGAGGCAGGGAATATGGATGAGATTGTACAGGATGAGTTTTTGGAATGAGCTGAAATAAGGGAGAGACTTTAGAGTTAGGATCTTTGCAACGCTTTGATAATACCTTATTTAATTACTGCTCACCACTACAAGGCAGATAATGTTTCTGTGCATTTCTCTGTGTTTTGTCTGTTAGCTGGAGGATGGGCCAATGCGTCCTGGCCCAGCGCACACGACACCCCGGTAAGTGAGTACCATCGGGGACTCCTCTGTCGGAAACAGGTCTACCTCTGCCTGACCAAAATGGTCCCAGATCATCAACGCTATGTCACTGTGAAGGGACCACTCTCCCGGAGCAGAGCCCTGGTGGGAGAGAAAGTCTGCAACCTGACTGTGTCGCCCTAGTAAGTATGCCACCCGCGGGGTGGACAGGCGAGGAGAGGTCCATTCCAAGGGCTCTCTGGACACTCTCAGAAGTTGTGCTGACCTGATGCCCCACTGGTGGTTGATGTGGTAGACAATAGAGGTGTTGTCCAATTGAATCAGAGCATCCCCCCACAGGTGGGGCAGAAAGTACCTGAATGCTAAATGCATTGCACACATCTCCATCACTTTTATGTGGTTGGAGCAGTCCTTTGACCCCCAGCGGCCCTGAACTGCTCTGCGTTGCCACACAGTGCCCAATCCCATGGAGCTAGCATCTGTCGTGACCACTTCCATGCGACACACTACCACTCCCATGGGGACATCCCTCGACAAATAATCTTCATCCCTCCATGGAGTCAGGGCATGAAGACATGACCATGTCATTGCAAGCTTGTGATGCCCATGCAGCCTGGTATCCAGGTGAAAACTATTGAGCCACCTCTGTAAGGGGTGAAGTGATAGCAGGCATAAGGGCGCCACCCAAGTGACTGACATCAGTTTGCCTAGTAGCTGCTGGAAGACAATGTAAGGGAGCCTCCTGCCCAGCCTGAACCGACTGACCAACTGGAGTATGTCGCCCACCCTTGAGCGGATGGGTGAGCTCTCATGGAGGGTGAATCCAGAATCACCCAAGAAAGGTGATCATCTGGGAAGGGATCAGGCAGCTCTTCTCCAGGTTGACATTAAGGCCCAACTGGGACACATGAGCAAGCAGGTGATTCGTGTCACGAAAGGCACAGGCCTGAGACGTGGGGGCAGAAAAGCCAATCGTCGATTATAGTCATCTTGGCCCGGCATGAGATGTGAGGCTGTCGTCAGGACTGTAGTCTGTAATCATGGGTCAGAGTGGCAACCACCCATGGGTCTACGGTGTGAGCAGCCTAGTAAATGAGCTACTGGTGGGAGAAATATCCGATGGTCAACCCGGTGGCATCAGCATCTCCCTCCATGGCTCCTGGGGGCCATGGGGGGTGGGGTAGTTGCCAGAGTCCCTGGTCCAAACCTGCCCAGCTGGTTGGCGGACCAACTCACAAAAGCTCCTGTCAGGTCTTTGCTGAACTGCACGAGGGGAACAAACCACTCAGCCAATCATGACCCAGATATGGCAGCCGAATGCTGGGATCAGATGACTTGTGCCCCTGGATGCCGAGGATGTGGAGGGGGCATCGCCCTACTAAGGCCGAAAACAGTTGCCTTGTCTGTTGTGCCTGGACAGTCACTGAACATCACTGCGCAGAGCTTCCTCTGCTGACATGATGAGTGAGGCAACAGCAGGTTCGATCGCCAGCATGCGTTCCAAGCCCACTGCAGCTGGCTCATGCATAGCCACTAACACTCCACCATCCACGGAGAGGTGCACAAAGACCTTTGGGTCCCACCAGCAACATGCAACTCCCTCAGGTACACCTCTGATTTAGGGACAGAAAAAGGAGGGGCACATCCGCGCCTGAAGAAGGCACTTCCAGGGGTGGACTCCTCTGGTTGTGGGGCATCCAGCTGCGGTTGTCTCAGGGCTGCATGCATGACATCTTGCATTGAGCAGTCACCTGACCCACTAGCTGCGCTCTGAGACAAAGAAAATGGACCAGTCTCTGAAACTTGAGATGACTGTTCCTCCTCCTCACCTAAAAGGTGAAAGGCATAGGCGGCCAAGGATAACACCTCTTCCTCTGCAGCCAACTCAGGCATGGGTGAGGAGGAGAGTCCGGTCGCTGTCACTGGCTCACCTCCCAGTTGGCGTGCCTGAAAAAAGGACTTAATCTCCGCCATTTCTGTGGACAGCTGCTCCACCCTTGTGGAGAGACCCTGATCAGACTTGGCTCGCCTCTTTCTAAGAGGGGCACAGAGACTGTGGCCTCAGTCTGGCGCTTTGGGCACCGAGGTGGAGCCTACTGCCCAGAAGGTGCGAGGTCACTGCAGAGCTTGGGGTGAAACTGGGCCAGCCGAACCATCCTCACAGCACGAGGCATGAAGCTGCAGTTCATGCAGGGGTTCTCTGACAGGGCCTCCACCAGATGGTCATGTCCAAGGCAGGCAGGACACAGGTCATGACTGTCATCCACCTGCAGCACAGCCCCCCAATCTGTGCAGCATTGAAAGCCATCCATGCTCCTTACGTTTAGGCAGTTTACTCAAGTAAAACCCACAACTCAGCAAAGGGGTTGGCACCACTAGCTACGTCCAGGATACAGGACGGGAACAAGAACAAAAGGATAGGCTGAGAATTGGGAGAGACTCAGACAGGCTAACCCTGCTAGCTCAGCTGGTAAAATAGGATAATTAGGAGAAGGGGCGCAAACGCTTGCCTTCACCAATTAAAAAAAGGCCGGAATTCAGAGAGGCTTGCACTGCTAGCCTAGTCAAACAGGTAGATGTTGGTGAAAAATGATTGGGAGAGGGCGCAAATGCTTGAATACACAATTAAAATAAGGCCAAAAGTCAAAGAGGCCAGTACCTCTAGCTTAGTCCAACCGTTCATGAGGTTGGTGAAAATGATTGGGAGAGGGAGCGCCAACGCTTGCCTTCACCAGTTAAAACAAGGCCAGAACGTATGTTGTGATGTTGGTAAAAATTATTGGGAGAGGGTATGTGAACACTAGCTGTCACCATTAGAAAACAAGGCCAGAAACTCAGAGAGGCTAGTGCGGCTAGCTCAGTCCATCTGTTTGTGAGGTTGATAAAATAAGATTTGGGAGAGGGTGCGCAATGCTAGCCTTCACCAATAGAAAATAAGGCCAAAACTCAGAGAGGCTAGCACCGCTAGCTCAGTCCAACCATGTACTGTACAAGGTTGGTGAAAATGGTTGGGAGAGAGTGCGCAAACGCTAGACTTCACCAGAAAAAACAAGGCCAGAACGTAGGGAGGCTAGTACCACTAGCCTGGTCCAACCATTTATGAGGCTGGTGAAAATAATTGGGAGAGGGTACACGACGCTAGCCTTAACCAATAGAAAACAAGGCCAAAACTGAAAGAGGCTAGCACCGCTAACTCAATCCAACTGTTATGAGGTTGGTGAAAAATGATTTGGGAGAGGATGCACAATGCTAGCCTTCACCGATAAAAAGCAAGGCCGAAACTCAGAGAGGCTAGTGCCACTAGCTCAGTTCAACCGTTTATGAGGTTAGTGAAAAATATTTGGGAGAGGGTGCACAATGCTAGCCTTCACCAATAAAAAAACAAGGCCACAACTGAAAGAGGCTAGCGCCGCTAGCTCAGTCCAACTGTTATGAGGTTGGTGAAAAATGATTTGGGAGAGGGTGCACAACGCTAGCCTTGACCAATAAAAAACAAGGCCAAAACTCAGAGAGGCTAGTGCCGCTAGCTCGGTTCAACCGTTTATGAGATTGGTGAAAAAATGATTGATAGAGGGTGCATGAACGCTCACCCTTACAAATTAGAAAACAAGACCAGAATACAGCTGGCTACGTAATTAAACTTCGGAGCACAATTCAAGCTGGCCATTCAGTTGGAAGCCTCCAACAGAGCGGATGGTGCCACTAACTAAGGCAAAATAGAAGTAAATTACCACTCACCAGTGTTGAATCTCAGACAAACAATAGTTGCCTCCAACAGAGCGGATGGAGCCGCTAACCAAGGCAAAATAGAAGTAAGACCAGTGTTGAATCTCACACACAGTAGTAGCCTCCAACAGAGTGGACGGTATCGCCAACGAAGGCAAAATAGAAGTAAAAGACTACTCACATGTTGGATCTCACACACACAGTCGTCGCCTCCAACAGAGCGGACGGAGCCGAGGCAAAATAGAAGTAAAGGACTACTGACCAGTGTTGAATCACACACACACACACACACACACGGTAGTCAAACGCTGTAAGTTGGGAGAGGGACGAAAGCCGCCATAGTCCCCAACGAACAGCAGAAATACCTTGAACGAAGGCTAAACCATCGCGGCCCCTAGGAGGGCGAACACGCTGCTCCAGCCAATGGGCAGTTGGGCCGACGACGACGGTGAAAAGATCCAAAGGGCCGAAGACCTGGATTGAACCACATGCGAGAAGAAAATAGGAACACAGGCTATATAGCTTCTGATTGGTCATCAGTGTCACACGTACGTCGTTATTATTACTACACAAACAGCACATGCACAAAGGGAACATTCAGTGCTTTCAGCACCACCCTCTGGCGGTGAGGAGGGATGAAATAGAACTTGCTTTTATTTTTAACAAACAAAAACAAAAAGCTGAAGAGACAGCAAAACATACGACTGAAGACAAACCACGAGGTGAACACAAAGAGGAAGAGTGGACTGTGGCATGGGAAACTAAAAATGCTCTGCTGATGTGGAGATGGAAACTGATGGACTAAGGGGCCACATATTTTGAGTGAATCCGCTCCTTTCTCTCTGCGGTTCTGCTTTTCAGAATAAGGGGAATTTTAAATAAATAGTTCATCCAACATGACATCTCTCTTTTCGATGTCCTCCTGCACCGCACCTGGGCCAAGGCTCGTTCGGAATTGGTCCGCCTGGTGGGACGACAGCTTCTCCTCTCAGCAAAAATAAAAATTCAGTTGCTTGTTTTGTAATCAAAGTAAACACAAGTTAACATCATTAAGAACTTTGATTTACCTGCAGTAAATCGGCTACTGATTATCACGGAGTAAAGCCCAACATCATCCTCGTCAACTCGGTTCTGCTCCATTCAGCGACCGGTGTGGAGTTGTTAGATGAAGTGGTCCCGCTTGGCGTCAAATCTATCGATTCTTATCCAAAATTCAGCCAAAATCCAACTATAACTTGTTAGCTGAGCTTTTAGCCCAGATGAAAGGAGCGGGCCAAAGCTGCACGCATGCACATTA
Source organism: Hypsolebias antenori (assembly GCA_031762315.1). Lineage (NCBI taxonomy): Eukaryota > Metazoa > Chordata > Actinopteri > Cyprinodontiformes > Rivulidae > Hypsolebias > Hypsolebias antenori. The sequence goes on along the minus strand of JARVGS010001166.1, from coordinate 23,116,870 downwards.
GGTGAAGGTACAAAATTCACAGCGCCAACTAATGACCTGGCATGGTAACTACAACGCATTCAGGGGGGGCTGGGGAGATTCCTCCGGATGCATGTAAACGCAAAATTCGTCTGTGTCAACGCAGATCTTTTCCTCTAATTAGCACACGAAAAAAACTATGGTCCCCCCCCCCCCTTTCGTGTCCATGTAAATAGGGCCTAAACAGATGAGTGGAGACACCTGAGCTGACTGCTGAGTGGGAGCAGGGAGCGACTGAGGAAAAGCAAAGCCAAGTCCAAAGATCCAAAACATAAAATTAAACACAAGTTAAAAAAAAAAAAAAAAAGCGAAGATCCTGCCACAGTAACTGTTACAAATTAGGTGATGTATATGTTTATGAAAGTGTTGTATGTTCATAAAATAGTGTTTGTTTATTAAATACTGTAGTGTTTTATGTTTATGAAATAGTGTTTATGTTTATGAAATGGTGTTTATGTTTGTAAAATAGTTTTTATGTTTTATACGCTGGTGAAGATTGTCAGATTGTGTTTGTTTATGAAATAGTGTATCATATTTATGAAATAGTGTTTATTTTATGAAATAGTGTTTATGTTTATAAAATAGTGTTTGTTTATGAAATAGTTTTTATGTTTATGAAATAGTGTTTTATTCATTCAACCTTTATTTAGGCAGATTAATCCCATTGAGCCTCGAGGACTCATTTACAAGAGAGACCTGGTTTCAACA
>JARVGS010001166.1:23023054-23034368 GCA_031762315.1 Hypsolebias antenori | reverse complement strand
AGTTAAATTTTAATATATTTATAAGTTTGTTTGCAAAAACGAACATAGTTGAATGATAAAATATATTTATGTTGTGCCACTTTCTGCAAAGTTCATAAATCATGTCACACACACTTTAAAGCGGAGAACGTGTCTTGATAATCGCAGAAGCTGCTTTATGATTTACAATTGTTGCCTGTTTAGTGCTTGAGCGTAAAAAACGTCTGTGTTCACACAGTTCTGGTGACAAAGTTTACGTCTCAAAGCTCCAGGTGCAAGTGTAAAAAAAAACTAAGATGGGTATGTGCTAGTCCAAGCAGAGCCAAAGTGGATTGCTTCCATCCTAACCCTCCTGCTGCCCCTCGTCTAAAGACCGAGTTCTACTGGGTGGTTTTGACCCAAGGGCAGCAGGAGGGTCAAAACTCCTTCAGTCTCAAAAATGTTGGTGATTATAAATATCAGTTTCATATCCCAGTTGAAGCCTATAGTTTAAGTGTAAATAGTGTCGGCAATAGCTAGCTGTAGCACTTCCTGTGCATCCTGGGACACTTCCACTATTTCTGCCAGATTAGATGTGAAATTCAAAACTGGCCTTTGCATGAACCGCTGTGACGTTAGCTGTTAGCTCGTTAAACTGGTCAGAATGAGGTCGGTCAAAGAGCTGTCTTCAACAGGTAAGATGATGATGTTCATTTCTGATCTTTTCACTTCAAAACCTCTGAACCACCTGTGTAACAGCCAGCGTCTTATGACTTGGCTCATTGTCTCTGGTAGCTGATGCCACCATACTGGCTGTTTCTTGTATCACAGTTCGTTTCCTTTTTAGGCCGAACCAACTCTCGGCTGAGCTGCAGAATATTGAAACCATCCGATTTATAATTTTCGGCTTCATTAATGTTGCAGTTGGTCTTAATTTTCTCTTCACTCTCAGCAAAAAAACATGAACATGATTATATTTTCCTCCTCAAATGTCAACATATTCCTATTTCAAACGATGGCTTGTGTATACTGCACTTTGGATCAGGCGTTGGCAGATTCATTATCCTTTTAACACCCCCCGCCCCCGTGTGACACCTCATATTGTAATCGTTGCATGTTAGTGTAATCGTCTGAAAGCCCTCAGTCACCGTGCACGGGACGGGCAGGCACAAACAGATCCTTCGTTCTCTGGGAACTATTCAGTGCCAAACTCCCTTTTTTTTTCTTTTTGTAGTCAGGGATGCTTGGAAATCGGTCAGTATTTGTAACAAATGAGTCCATTTATGAAATCTTTGTCGAAAAGGAAAATAGGAGGAGTGGGTCCTGAGCTTGCCTGACCTTCAGTCCCACACATCACCGCAGGTCTTTGTCTTGGATTTGTGCGTTTCCGATGTGTAGCAGCTTTTCCGTCTGGTCTAAAGAGCTCGTCTTAACCTGTTGTTTTGTTTTGAAGAGAAGATTTTAACACGTGATGTTAAGAGTTTTATTAAAGTAGTAGCAAAGAACTGTTATTGGTAGGTGAAACATCTGTCAGGAATGAATTAAAAATGTGAACAGCTGCAAAGCGCTCACTCCTATATATAAATATGAACTACGGTTTTTAACGTCTGTCCCAAAACCAGATAAAGTGCTTCTATATTTTATTCTGCTCCAGTGCTCAGGTTTTTAAAGAAATGGTCTGACTCACACAGTTTTATCGTCCGCTCCCAGTTCTGACAGGAAGAACCAAAAACAGTTTTTGCTTTTGTGTTTCATGTTTTATGTGTGTTTTTTTTTTTTTTTTAATTGTGCAAAGTTTGAGGAATCTGCCACCGCCTTTCACACCTCCTGTGAGCTCGGAACAGATCTTTTTTTTTTTTTTCCCAACAATAGTTGAACACTATCTTCATTTCCTGTAGAAGGTTACTTTCACATTCAGTATATCCAAACTTCTGCTGCTGCTCTTCATTTATACAGGTATATAGAGAGAGATTTAAATATATATATATATAGATACATTTATATATATATAAATATATGAGATCGCACACTTGCCTCGTCTTGCTCAAAAATGTATCCTGTTTACTTTCCTATACATTTTTGAGACCAACTGAATATGCAATAGAAATGACAGATAATCTATCTTCACATAATGTGCTCGTTTTTTTTTTTTTTTTAATCAACACAATATAAGCTACGTGCATACGGGAGATTCATCCTTTTTTTTTTTTTTTTTAAATCTCTGCAGGCCAGATTTTCAGGATCTTCAGGAAACAATAAATCAGCCCGCCCAGATTCCAACAAAACTGCAGATTTAATGTCGAAACACGGTGACCAAAGCAAGTTCAGATCAATTCAACACAAAATACAGAGCTATTATGACACGTGTACAGGCCTTTTATTCTTTTATTTTTTACATGTCTTTGGTCAGATTGTGTAATACTGTGAATAGGATAGGACTTAAGTCTTTTTTCATACACAAACTGTTTGTGAAAGTAATCAACCAGCTTGAATCCACACAAAAAGATTGCACTACCCAAATATTGTTTGAAAGTCTATTTTGTATAAAAACATATGCAGACAATAATTATGAGAATTGCAAAGGGCGGATCATGTTTCACTGGTTCATGTTTTCTCCGGAAAGCTTTTTTTTGTTTTGTTTCTGGGCTTCAAACCAGTTTAATATGTACATATAATCCATTGTAAAGAAGAAAAAAAAGATGTGGTGTATTTGTCTCCAGGTAGTTTTTCAGTACCGACCCTCTCTGTATTCTTTCTCTCTGTAGTGTGACTCTTGTTGATCTTTTCCTCCATTGATTAAAGGTTGAACCGTGTGTGTTGGTGTGATACTTCTCCACCTGAACGGATCTGTACGCCCATGTCTGCCCCGACACTCGACGCGGTGATTCTGAACGTTGGGACGCGGTGAAAGCCACTTTTCATGATTGCAGCACTTCTTCATCGAATAAATGTGTTTTCCCATCCGACACCTGGTTTATTGTAATTCACTGAGACTTCGCAGACTGACCACTGAAAAATACACGTGCAAAAGGACATAAGCGCAGGCCGTAAATGTAAAAGATTATAATATAAGGCCATTAAAAAAGGTCAAATATTGCAAAAGACGTCTTAAATGTAAAAAAAAAAAAAAAAAAACACGACAGACGTGAATACATTCAAATCCTTTGGTTAAAAAAAAGGTCACTGAAATAATATGAAGTTATTCAAAAAAAATTAAATTTTGGTTCAAATTTTAAGAAATAAAACTGGCTTTCACAAAAATATGGCACCCTTAATCCATATAGAGAAACATCCTGCAGGCCTGAAGGACCAGGATTGGACACCCTGGGATAGTCCAGTGTGTCATTTTGGGTGTTTTTATCAGTTTTGGGTCATTCATTACCTGTTGAGGACCCTTAGAGCAGCAACATGCTCCTGAGTCCTGCTGTACATTTTGCTCCAGCGTGCCTTGATAGTCTTGAGATTTAATTGTCTTGCACAGAATCAAGAAGACTGTCGGATGCAGCAGAGCCCACCTGACCATGATGGAGCCTCCTCCATGTTTCACTGTATACCATCTTTTTATGGGGTCCATGAACAAACCTGTAACAGGAATTCTGATCTGATCTCTCCTCAACTTGTTAGTCAGGGAGTGAGAGATGAGGAGAGGTGGTTACCACAGTGATAATCATATAAACCACAGACAGTTTGAGCATTTCAATTTCTTTACATTTCTTATACAGTTCATACAAAGATTTAGACCTGGGCATTTATGGCAGTTTCTTCAGAAATGGTCTAGTTTTCTTCTGCAAACATCTGGAGCCAACACATTTCCTGCGCACGTGGTGCTCGTGACAGGTGGCAGGTGCTTCTTAATCAAAGTCTATAACTGTGAGGTTAAAGCCTAAACTGGGTGATGAAGCGCTTTCAAGGCACCTGGTTGTTCTGAAAGCGCAATTTCTTTAATTGAATTTGACCCTGGTTGGGATGGGAATGAATCGGGAGCGCGCATGTTGCCAAGCTGTGGTTTATCTGCGCTCGTTCACGACCACAAACTCCAGACCGCAGGGGACGGACCCGCTGGAAGCCTCCACTAGGAACCCAACCCCCACCTGCTCGGATCGGGATGGCGGACGGAGAAGTGTCGGCTGCCGGGGCAGAGTTTGAGGACGGCGGCCTGACGCTGCGGGACTACCGGCGGCTGACCCGGCTCTACTGCATGAACGGCGGGTATCACGTCCAGATCCTCCCCGACGGGACGGTGCAGGGCCAGAGGGACGAGCAGGACGTTTACGGTAAGGCTCCGCACTGCGCATGCGCCCATCCTGTTCAGGCACCGCCGCATGATGCGTTCACGTCCTCTCGCAGTTGGAGGTTAAGCATCCCGCAGCTTCGGTCGTTTTGATCGTTTAAAATAAAAGTCTGCATAATCAATATATAATAATGCAGCGCATACATGTTGTAAAGTATAAGTGGAAAAGGCGAGCTTTATTTAAACTTTGAAGGTTGCATTTATTTCTTTGTCATCCCGAGACAATCACTGATTTTTTTTTTAGTTTACATAAAACAAGCTAAAACGAGGTAAAATAAACAAAACAGGAGCTAAAAGCTAAAATCAGCTAAACTTCCTAAAAGCTCAAATTGGCAAACCCGTATAGCTAAAGCTAAACCAAACTGTAAAAGCTGTGTCCAAACTGTAGAAAAATGCAAACCCACAGCTAAAAGCTAAATATGACCACAAAGCTAAAAAAGTACAGCCATTGCTATTTACTAAATGTAGCAAAGCCATATAAAAGCTAAATATGGCCATAAAGCTAAAAAAAAAAAAAGTGCAGCCATTGCTATTTACTAAATGTAGCAAAGCCATAGCTAAAAGCTAAAGGCAGTAAACTAGCTAAAAGCTAAATGTTGTAAAACCATGGCTAAATGTGGAAGGGGAAAAAACATAGCTAATTTAGCTAAATTGGAACTAAATGCTAAAATTAGCAATTCTGTAGACAAAAGGGGCCATAGACTGAATATGTAAGACAAAAGCAGTGGAGAAGACTTCAGATCTTTTTGAGATCCTTGATTTGTAAGAGCTGTAAAATAGCTAAATGTTGAAACGTTTACACAATGAAATACAGCCGCAAATTTATTTTCAATTCCTGACAGGCAGTGTGACATGCCAAAACCCCCTGGAAAATAAAAAACAAAACAGTGGATAAAATGAATGAACTGTTTGTTTACTGTATAGCAAATTCACGTCCTTAGATGACTGATCTCTAGAATTCAGCCACTCCCCTGAATCTCAACTAATAATCAAGAACATAATTTCATGTCTAGAAGAAAATCCTGAAAAGAAACAAACAGAAAAAAAAAAAAAGTTTGATTCACAAAAGCTCACACTGAAAATGAATGGCACACAATCTAAAGTTTAAATATAATCTGAAGTTTCGGATGGAATCTGTTAAAAATAAACCGTCACCTAAAATGAAACGGCGGCGCTTACGATTATTTCACATTCAACAAAGTTTTCTTGTCGATGTTTGTTCACAAGTTAATCCAACTCTTGTTTCAGCTGGAATTCAACATCTGTCTCCTTTCAGCTGTTTTAAGGATCAAAGCTGTGGACAGAGGCGTCGTCGTCATTCAGGGGACAGAAGCCGAGCGATATCTGGCCATGAGCGATGAAGGCCGTTTGTACAGCTCAGTGAGTACAGATGTACAAGAACTCAATCGGACACTATGAACCGGATGTCTAAGTGGACTTTCTGTTTGTGTTCCTGCTGCAGCCCACAGTAACCGATGAATGTTACTTCCTGGAGAAACTGGAGGAGAACCACTACAACACATATCAGTCCCAGAAGTATCAAGACAACACTTGGTACGTAGCTCTGAAGAAAAACGGCAAAACTAAACTCGGTCCAAGAACCCACATCGGACAGAAGGCCATCTTCTTTCTCCCCAGACAGCTGGACGGTTCCCGAGACTAAAGGAACAAGAAAAAAATTACTGACTGAAACCTGCTGAAAGCATCACCACCTGGACCTGTAATAAATCATGATGAAGTGGAGGTGAAACCGTCTGTTTAGCTGTGATCCAACTAATTATTAGTCCAAACACTGGTTCTGTAAAACACTACAGCCTTTAATGAGTTCTGGCCACGAAGGAGTTTCAGTTTGGACAGAGGAAGAAGGAATGGCCTCAAACCCGCCAGAAGAGAAGCCAGAGCAAACAACTCATCCCAAACATCTGGTGGAAAGAGGCAACCCCATTGAGAATGGATCCAGATGTGGTGACGTCATCTTTTCAGTCGATGCTTGTAACCTGAAAATGTTTTGTGCCCGGTGGTGCAGTCATAACCTTTTCTGTCGCAGCCGCTTTGTTCATGCGACGCAACATTGCTGCAGATTTAAAACAAATCAACATGTTAAAAACATGTTTGTAGGCTCGGTCATCCAGGTAGATACAAGAAGGTTAAATCATTTCATCTGGACCAGTTTCTTTAAGGGAGCTGGTCCAGATGAAATGATTTAAACTTTTATCATCTTAAAAACATGTGGCAGGAACACGTTGTCTCCACTAGAGGGCGACAGTGAGTAGAAATCAGAAAACTGCTTGACCTACTTGCATGTTTGAGCAACAAACTTAATTTTACAACCAGTTTAGAGCTCCCTGCAGGTGACACGCATCCATATTTCCTGCAGAGTTCGACCTTGCAGCATGTAATCCCTGCTCTTTGTCCCAACTGGTTCAATAAAATAATCCAGACGTGCCAGAAAACCCATTTAAAGTGATATTTATTTAACACTAAACATTTTCTGTACAGTTACACAAAGTTTCAGCTCTACGTCACATAGAAACAAGCATAATTGGTTTTTAATCAAAGCCATGGCAGAAGTTAAATGGTGATTTAATCAGTTTGTGTGTGGTTTAATATGTTAATGGGAACAACTTCGGGGTTTTTATTGGTTTAGTATTTAAAAGTGCAGCTGCAAACATTGTTTGATAAAACTGATACGAGCTTCAAACACAGAATGAAGAAAGTTGAAAGAACTAAACTAATTTTACCATCTGCTCATTAAATCTTGAGGCAAAAACAAACAAAACACCTGGAGGAAGAATTTAAGTTATTTTAACGCTCGTTGTGTAATTTGATCCATCTGTCTTCTTACAAGGCCAAAACTTGGACAGAAAGGGTTTTTCTATAATCAGTGAAGGAAATATTCACTGACTCACTCGAGAGTCATCAAGAGGTCAGACCTACATTTAAATGTGATTTTTTTTTTTTTTCATACGCAGACCAAATATGAGCTTGTGCTCAGAAAAATGGCTGCAGTCACTTGAACAAATATTCAGGAGGCCGATGTCAAAGAGGCAGTTTAGACTTTGTTCTGGACATTTTCACATTCAGAAAAATTAAATTATGGATCATTAAAGAGCACCTCAACTTAAAATCTGCTTCCAGGTGTGGATGATGTCACCTAAAATCAATGTACAGCAACAAAAATAAAACAACTAGAATGTGACAAAGGTCTCGTTTTGGTATTTTTGTATGCACTGACATGGTTTGGTGGGCGGCAGCGAACTAAAATGAAGACTGAAATGAGCAGATGAACGCAGAGCTTCCAGCCGTCAGGTGAGTGACATACAGAACCACGTCTGCAGCTGGCCTTTTCTGGTGACCCGAGTCTAAAACAAGTGGCGTTAGTGAACGTTACAACGTGAGCTGCATGCTAAGGCAAATCTACAGTGTTGCACTAATCATTATTACCTGCTGGCTTCAACACGGGACTCTAATTATGAACGTGGCGGGCAGAAGCATGCTCATATGCTACCAGTAAATGACATAAGGCTTTACTCGTACATTTCAGACAGGTGTAAATACCACTTAACATTTGCCACTAATCAATACATTAAGAGACCATTAACCATGTATTAATAAAGAATCAAAATAAGTCATATAGTTCCTGAATGTGTTACCACCATGAGTTGTCTTTAGAACTCTTCTGGACGATTACCGGATTCTTCGAGGGAATTTCAAACACATTTTCTGTGCACCTTGTTCTTTCACATCTTGAGTACATGTCAAAGGAAAACACAAACAACAGCAACGTTATGAACAGTTCAGGAACCAAGCTGGTTAATGAGGAGTATTATTTGGTCCTGGATTGTATCAGATGCATTCACAGAACAGCTGTGGATGACTGAAATATAATTTATTACCTCTCCGTTTGGTTTTGGTCGCCGCGAACTGCGTGGCGTTTAATCCTTTTGATTTTATTTGTTCAAGTAAGCATGAGTCTGGAGATGCCCGAGCTCAGCACATCTCATAACGTGTTTCTATTTAAACAGCAGGACAGTTTCTGCCATCATGTCTCTTGATTCATTGTCAAGTTTTCTTTTGACACGAACAAGAACTAATCCACCCGTAATGTTCATTACTGCTGTGTTTTAAGTTACATTTTCTTCTGCTGCTCCCTGAAACAGATTAACGTTCAAGATGCTCATCGCTGCAGCTGACGTAAAGTGTGCTGCTTGTAAATGTAAAACATTTCCAGGTCGACGTCACAGCTGGTATGATCCTCACATCCAGACTCAACTACTTACCTCTAATAAATGAAAAGTACTCTTGTTCTGGGGAGGTTGCCATAAGCAGGATCAACCAACTTGCGCACTCTGGAGTAGTTAACAAAGCCTCTGATGAAGAGCATGAAACCTGGACCCAACATGTAAAAAAAAAATCATCATATAACAGTTTAAAATCCATTGATTCATTAGTTTATTCATCTGTATTGATGTCTTGCAAACAAGCAGGATTAACAAAACCTGGCTTTAAAAGAAAACAGTAACATCTCTGCCCTGAAATCCTGACTCGGATACTTTCTGTGGAACTAAATTTAAACTCAAATGCATCCAAATGAAGTGGGGAAAAAAATGGTTGGTGTTTCTCAACAAAAATGCAATTCAACACTTTCTAAAGTGGAGAGTTGTTTTCTAGAAGACCTCGGTATTTTCTGAAGAGCACTTTGACATAACGTAATGTTTTTATTCAATGATCAGCCAATAAATGAGACCTGTCTAATGTGTTTAAATCAGGAGTTTTAATGTGAATTTTTTTTTTTTTAAGTTGTCCAGTTCCTGCAGGGCAGAATGTCCACTGACTATCAATTATCCATAAGTAGTATGTTTTCATTAATATGAATACTCTCATAATACAATAAAACGCTCTGCCAGTTGGACCATGCTGCACTTTTGGTGCCTTGTTTTTGTATTTTTGTTATATGCTTTGCTATTTCTTGCTGGGTTTTTTTTTTTGGGAGGGGGGGGGGGGTGTTGAGAGTGTTATTCTCATCCTGAGCATTTCAATGCATTGTTTACATTGCGGTGATCTGCATATGACAATAAACGTAAACCTGACCTAATAATAATCATTTGCTACTGCACAACTTGTGAAATATCCTTAAAGAAACTTCTCATTTTCATTTAAGCACTTAATTTACTATTTTAACATTGTTGTGGCATTACAATAGGGTTACTTTCTACATAAAATAATGTCTCTCACTCACCAAGAGCCAGGAACACCCACCACAACCAGTACTGACCATCGAAGTAACCAGGGAAATAGGTGGAAAACTGCAGAAGTTCAGAGATAATACAGTCAAACCATAACCAGGTAGGTGAGACCACATTCACGTTCCTCCGTCTAAACAAAAATACAGTAAAAGCTGCTACATACTTTACAAGAAGCAAGAAATTTGTTCTTTCTCCTAGGTCTGAGAGAAAAGAATTAGTTTTCTTTCCTCACAGCCTTTGTTGGGGCGTTCTTGCAGTTTGTTCTCAACACATCATCTGTACACAACTTTTTTCTCAGTGGTGTCCGGGAACTTTTTGCGATTGGGCAAAAAATCTGATGTCAGCGTTTAGATTTTAAGTGTCGGTGACATGCATTTCCTACAAGTACAAACATTGGAAGAAAACGTCTCTATTTGCAAGAAATCTGGCACAATAAACTTTCTATAAAGGATAAAAATGTGATAGAAACCCATTTTGTCACAGAACGGGTATATTTTTGTTTAGTAACTTATAATTTTGTGTGAACAAAGTGAAACTGGAAGTGATGACAAAGGAAACTCTTCGGCTTCGCCTTCGGTCACATGACCAACACGTTGAACCATCAGCTGTTTCAGGGGCTCAACCGTAAAAGGAGCAGCACCCGAAACTGTCATCTGATGATAGGCGACCTACTTCTGACTCTTTGCCTCTATTTGATAGTGACTTAAAACAATCTGAAGAAACAGACTCGTCTCCACCTTCTGTGTTGTTAGCCACTGTAGCAATGCTGATTTCATGCAGGTGTTTCTCTTTGTCTTCTCTTCCTGTTGCTGTGCAGGTGCCTTTTCAGTGACATTTCATCTAAGTGGCAATGTTAATGAAGTTATCTGTACAATAGTGCATTCGTATTTAGCACGAGAATTTAATGTCATGGGCACTTTAAAGTGAAAATGTTTACATTTCCATTTGTTCTGCCAGAGTAGAGATTTGTACGAGGAGGAGTTTTGAGGAGCAGCTGGCCGAGGCAGTGAGGAAATGTGAAAATCTAAAAAACTTTTAAAGGCATATAAAGACACGCAAATGACAAAATCGTGGAAAGAAGAAGCCCAAATGTTGCTCGCAGACGAAAGCGTTTGTCACAAAAAATGTTCTGACCTTTGCAACAAATTTGCAAAGGCAGAAAGATGAGTTCAGACCAAGAGAGGTGACACGGGTGGGAAACAATCAATTCTGCAGTGGGAGAGCTCTGAGGACCTCTGGGAATTCTGCACTCGAGTGTCTCGCAAGGAATGAAATGCCCCGGCCAAAATACACTTCATTCTTGACAGACTGAGAAAACTAACAAATTTCTCAGTTTTTACAGAGTATGGTACATAATGAGCTGGACGCAGCTGTAGAAGTGCTTTTCAGAGAACACTTCTTACCCTGACAATGAGGACCCATTTGATGAGGGACAGGCCAAAGCCTGAGATGGCTCCATACCGACCAGCAGCTGATGTGGTCAAACAGAACGACAAAAAGAAGCCAATCCAGTTGAAGAGGAACGCCACTGGTGAAAGAAACAGTCGTTATTAAAACTAATGAACAAAAAAAAAAAAAAAACATCAGCAACAAACTTGTGATTATAAAACTGTTATTTAAAAATACAGGTGGTCCTCGGTTTATGACCTACCCAGGTTACGGAAATCCGGACTTACGTTCGCCTCCCATTGACGTCATCACACCTCCCATTGACTTTCAATAGCTCCACACAGTGCCGTTTATGTTTTTTTATGTGTTTTTTGAGGGTACTGTGTTAGCTAACTGCTTGGAAATACAGTACTGTACATGTTTAAGGTAC
>JARVGS010001166.1:23005105-23016962 GCA_031762315.1 Hypsolebias antenori | reverse complement strand
ACAGAGTGAGGTGGAGGAGGATGACTCGCTGTGGCGACCCCTGAAAAGGGAAAAGCCGAAAGAAGAAGAAGAAGATGGCTGAAGGCTCTCAGGCCCTTTGTGGAAAAGTTGGCAGGTGGAATGTAAAGCTGAGAAAAAAGAATATCAGTTAGTTAAGGATGAAGTGTAAGGCTGAAACATTTTTAGAGAGGATTTTTAGAGAAGCAAGAATATGGAGAGCGTTGAATGTGGTGAGGAGGAGCTGAAATTGTATGTGATGCTGGAAGCCTGTGGAGCTATTTGCAAACTGGAGTGATGTGTTTTCATAAGAATCTGATTGGCAGACTTCTGGACCAATTGCAGTTGATGAATTCATTCATTCATTCATTCAACCTTTATCTATACAGGTTAGTATCATTGAGTCACGAGGACTCATTTACAAGAGAGGCCTGGTTTAAACAAAAAAACTAAATGAGTTACACACAACAAATTGATTTGTGTGGTAGATCAAAGAGAGGAGAGTTACAGTGATCATTGAGAGAAGAAACAAGGGTGTGGATGAGAGCAGCTTCTCTGCTGATTGTGAACAACACAGAGAAGGTTGATAATGGGTGGATGAAAATAAGCAGAACAAGTACTGGGGGTATGTATCTTTCAAAAGAAAGTGCATCATAAATAATGAGACTCAACAGGAGGTGTGGGGTGAATTGTGGAATCATCAACAGTGACAGAGAAATTAGAAGATTTAGAGAGGGTGGACTTGAGGCCAACAAAAAATGTTGAGTTTAATTACATTTAAAGCAGACCAGGTTTTGATTTCTTCTAAAATGTTCAGCAAAGAATAGGGAGAAAGTGTGGAAGTTGGTTTACTGGAAATGTAGAGTTGTATGTCCTCAATGTAACAATGAACACAAACATTGAATTTCCTGAAAACAATACTGAGAGGGGAAAAAAAAGAGAACCTCAGAATTGAGCCCTGGGGAACACCACAGATAACTGTGGCTGGTTGAGGCAGAACACCAGAATTAGCAGCTGTCAGCAAGGTCATTGATGACTCAGACCAGAGTCATGTCTGTGCTAGGGAGTGGGTGAAAACATTTGCACCAGTATTTTTTAAACAATTTGAGTTATTAGTGCAGCCTTGACAGAAGATGCAACATCAGTTGACATTAAAGAAGAAGAAATGATTTTAGGTATGAAGAGAAAACTCACAATCAGTGTTTAATGTTCTGTTCTAGACCTTGAAAGCTAATCATTCCTTACATTGCTGTGTTTGAGTTTGTGCAGAAACACAATAAAGCAAATAACAGCACTGACAGGACATTCAGATGGTCTCCTAACCTCTTTTGCATCCATGACCGTCCCCACTCCAACAGTCAGGGCCATGGTGGGCACTTTTGAGAGATCTCCATCGAAGAAGCGAGCGTTGGCCATGATAGTGTCCTTTGCGAGAGTCTTCACCCTGGTTCTGGACACCAAGCTAGAACCAGGCTCATTAAAGGCAATGTGGCCATCTGGTCCAATACCTGACACATGACATTGAGATTTTTTTAAAATTCATTTTTCTTCACTGCACAATCTCTATTACTACTGATTATAGTATTATCAGCACTGCGTTTGTCTGACCTCCGACAAACAGCTGAATCCCTCCAGCAGCTTTTATCTTCTCCTCAAAGGCGTCGCACTCTGCTTGAAGGTCAGCGGCGTTTCCATCGAGGATGTGGGTGTTCTCTGCTCGTATGTCTATGTGCTTGAAGAAGTTATTCCACATGAAGGAGTGGTAGCTCTCAGGGTGGTTTCTGGGGAGCCCTAAAAATAAGACCAAAGCTTTCAAGTGTTTGTCTTTGCGTATTCATTTTATTTGTCGGAACAAAGATCGATAAGAACTCACCCACATACTCATCCATGTTGAACGTCTTCACATACTGGAATGAAAGTTCTCCATTTTTATGGTATTCAATCAGCTTCTTGTAACAACCTAAAGGGGTGCTTCCTGAGAAGAAGTAATTAAGAACCAGTTTAAAGTGAAAGTAACAGCCTGTTTTGCCTTTTCAACTATTTATTTTTTATTTTATTTATTTTAATTTTATTTTAATTAATTTACTCACTTTAAATTAAAACACAAAACAATATCACATACTATATGAAAACAAAAACATAAAATGAAAGGTAGCAGAAAGAAGTCTTGTTATATCTGCCCCTAAAAAAAATCAATTCAAACAACAATCATCTTTAAATAAAACAAAATGAATAACTCATCCCCATTTACAATTTCTAATACATATCACATTAAACTAATTCATATGTACAGTACTGTATTTTTTAACAATTTGGTTTTGATCATTCTCTTAAACATAAACATTGACTTGGCTTTTTTTTTTTTTTTATACATCATTTTCCAAACCATTCCACAATTCAATTCCCTGGATTGAAGTAGACGGTCCCTTCAAACTGGTTTTGTACTGTGGTTTTACAAAAATCTCTGTTCCCTTAAGATTACAGCAACTTATTCTTTTAACAAAAAGCATTTGAGTGTTTGAAGGTGCGTAGTTCTGAGCTCTATACATAATATATAGTGACTAATGTTTAATTTCAGTTTTTTTTTTCTCTCTATCTCACTGAGTCAATGGCTTTAGGCAGAAACAGCCTGTGACTAATATAAAAAATATGAATTAATAAAAAAAATTTTTTTTTAACAAACAGGCTTTGCAGACAGCTCCACCTCTTACCTGTGGGGAGTCCTAATGTGAAATATTTATTGGGTCCAGGTTGAAACTGTAAAATTCTGTTTCTTATGTACTTTGCAGCCCATTCGCTCGCCTGGTCGTAGTCATTCAGAATGATCAACTTCATGGTCCTGAAAGAAGAAAAAAACAGAAATCTGTACAAATCACTTCAGCCTCAAGCCAACAACTTTAAAAAACAGCTAAATCAGACTTTGGACCCATCAAGATAACTGCAGCATGAAGCAACACTCAGTAAAACGGTTTTAACCTTTTACAAAATTAGAATAAAAGCTGTAAAAGTAACTGTCACAACTTTGAGTCAAAAATGTGTGTTTATGTCGTGGAAATGTAAAAAGACAATAATACTGTATTCTCATTTTACCTCAACGAGCAGCTCTGTTGTTTGAGTCTGGTTGGATCATGTGACCAGGAAGCGCTGAGGTGACGTTCATGGACTGGCTCGGAAAATATCAAGTCGCTGTCAAATGACCGGAAATGTTTTATTTGAAGTGACGCGGTTCATAATCATATTTAATCAATATTTCACCCAAACTATTTACAAAAACATATAGTCTGCCAAATATAAGTCTAAAAGAAAAACTCGAGGCGTTTCAGAGCTTTATAATTGACGCCGATTTCCGGATACCAGGCAACATAAAAATACGATTTTATACTGTACATTGAAGTACTCCTCATACAAGATTTTATTTGATATTTTAATTTGAGCAGTATTTGACTTCTGTAGCGTTCTTGTAGGTTGTGACAGAAGCTTCCCTTGCAGTCAAAGTACAACTTAAAAAGCAAAATGTTGTTTATAAGCATAGGTGTTTAACAGAACACAGTAATGTTGAATTAACGATGCAATTGCATGCTAGCTTCTAACTTTTCATTTTTTAAATCAACTTTCTGGATTCAATTTCTCCATTTTAGTCTGGTGTAAGATAAACTGGTAGTCAAAAGAACCATTTTCTTCTGAAACAAGTATTGTAAGAGCTCCACATTTGTATTGCAATATCATCTCATGTGCAGTTGTTGGTAAAAGCTTAATTGGAAAGTTGCTACAAAGCCCTAAGCAAAATCTTGACACTGACATTTTTATTTGTTTAGCAATGCAGCATATTTAATTTTCTTAGCATTGTGGTGATAATGTGAGAGGTTTTCAATCACTTTATTAAAACCATATTGTGACACAGACCAGAACAGTTACAGAGCACACAACAGAAATAAATACCATCATGTGTACAGCGTTCATTGTCAAACAGAGTATTTGCAGCTGGTTTTAGATTTAAGTCATCCAGAAATATAGAGGGCATGCTACAACAGGCAGATGTGCCACCATGAGCTGACCTCAGTGAGCTCAACGATCTGCCTGCTTTTGACTGTCGTGTGCAGTTCCTATAACACTCCTCCAGCTCTGATGCGGAGCCAGGCTGCATCTCCGTCTGACTCCATTAGCTCCTGTTGCTTTGCTTCAGGAAGTGGCTTTAATCAAGGTCCATGTCAGGCTTGTTCTCTGTAGATTCTGAGGTTGGATTGCCTGTGCTCTCAGCTGTTCCTTTGTCTGCAGGTTCCTCGGGCGACTTCTCCTGTCCGTTGACGGGACCGTTCTGCTCCGCAGCCGCCTCCTCCTTGGGGAGCTCCACCTTTGGCTTGGGCTTGGTCACAATAGGGTTGCAAGCAGAGAACAGCTCCTGGGAAGTCAAACAAAACAAGTACCGGTTAAAAAAAAAAAAAAAAAAAAGCTAGTTTTGCCAGTTATTATACAGGTAGTCCTCGGGTTACGACGGTCTCGGGTTACGACGTTTCGACGCATTTCCCTTATTCAAGTTACGCGGCGGTTACGTCGGTTTTACGTCAGTTTTACAACGTTAAACGTCGTAACGCGGCAGCGCAGCGGTGGAAGGATACAGTACGCGGTGCAGCGGCGGAGGAATATGGCGTCACTAGCATCCCAGTAGGCCATTAGCCCTTCATTATGGCTCCCAAAACGCAAGGAGGACTCTTCTGATGGCAGTGCATCGAGGAAAAGGAAGGCCATCACCATGGACTTACGTCAAAAATCAGTTTACACGCTTGGTAAAACAGGTACGTCACATGTATTTACGTACGTTCCGACTTACGTCAAATTTGGTTTACGCCGCCGCGTGAGAACGGATCTACGTCGTAAGTCGAGGACTACCTGTACAAATTTATTTTTAGCCAGTAGAGGAATCTGCATGTGTGCTAATAAATCTTGCTTGTGGTGAATATCCAATAGATATTTTTTACTGTATACAAAATAAAATAAAAAAATACTTTTATAGTTCCTTGAAAGAATGCATATTACCCACCACCTTTAATGCCAGAGTTTTAGACCAAGATCACATTTTGTTGCAAAAAATAAATAAAAATATAAAGATGCTATTTTGTAGCTCCCAGCTACTAACTCAATGTCTGTAGAATTAACTCAGTCATTTTTATCATTTGCCAGTGCTGATTAGCTGTGGAGGTAAGTTTGAACTGGGATGACTACAAAAGCTAAGTTGTTTTCACTTCTTCTGGATGGCATTAATTTGGCCTCCAGCTCTAATGTTAAAAACCTTGGTGTTATTTTTTTTTTTAACAGGATATGTCTTAACCCCCACATTTAAAAAAGTTACCAGAACTGCTTTCTTCCACCTGCATAATAACACTAAAATTAGAAACATCGTGTCCAAAAATGATGACTATTTTGTCCAACTGTAAAACTGGTCCATGCATTTATCACGTCTAGACTGGACGATTGCAACTGTTTATTAAGAGGTGTCCAAAAAATATTTTTTAAACATCTTCAGTTGATCCAAAATGCTGCTGCCAGAGTTCTAATGAGAGATGGAAGGAGAACATCTCTCTCCAGTTTTAGTTTCTCTCTATTGGCTCCCTGTTAAATTTAGAACCAACTTCCAGTTTCTGTCCATGAGGCTGACACATTGTCCACTTTTAAGATTGAGCTCAAGTCTTTCCTTTCTGACAAATACTATAGTTAGGGATGGCTTGGGTTTCCTGAGCTATCTTTTAGTTTAGCTGCTATAGGCTTGGACTGCTGGAAGACAAACTGACCACATGTCCTCACTCTGCTGCTGTTTTTACTTGCTCTACTCTACCTGTTTGTATTTGTATTTATTTCTATCATTAGCATGTTTTTTGTCTTCCAGTAGAAAGGACATCTGGACATGCCATTCTGTGTCTGATTCTTCTTCCTGTCCTCAACCCCCCAGCCGGTCGAAGCAGATGGCTGCTCACCCTGAGCCTGGTTCTGCTGGATGTTTCTTCCTTTTAAAAAGGGAGTTTTTCCTTTCCACTGCTGCAAACGTGCTTGCTCAGGATGAGAGACTGTGATGAAGTGAAGACTCAACGCAATCCGTTGGGCTTCCTTAGATAACTTTTAATAATAGGCTTTTTCATGTAGATGTTTCTGTTCAGTGCCCTGAAATGATTTCTGTTGTAACTTGGCGCTATATAAATAAACTGAATTGAATATATTGGTATCCTCTGATTATTTCAGTCGAGCGGTTTATTGGATAATAGTGTAACAAACACATGAAAAGCATTATTGTCCACCTTCACCTCTTGTTTGTGTGCAGGTAATACACTGATTATGATGTAGCTTTGCAGGCTCACCTTTGTTTTTGCTATTATGTCTTTGACTTTAACTGCTGGATCTGCAGTCAGGCTCTGCTTGCTTTGCTGGTTCATGGCACTGTTCATCCACATCATTGTTTCGGTGGTGAGTTTGTCCACTTTGGTTACATCTGCTTCCTCCAAATGGTCGTACTGCTCATCCTTGAAACAAAAACATTTAAAACTGTAAAACCATGTTTGTCGACAATATGTATATTGACTGAATTTATTGTAATTCCAATGTACAGAATAAAAAGGCTCCGAAAATGGAGAACTGAACCAATTTAGTTTAAAAAAGTTTTCAGTCCTACCTTCATTTTGTAGGCTTCAACAAATTTCATGTACTTATGAATTTGTTTTCCCATCTCATCGAAGGCTTTGGGTCTGTCTTCTGCCTCCATGTACCGTTCCAGGATGGGCTGCCCAAGTTTCTGTAGCGCACAAAGTGCAAAAGTCAGTTTAAGATACAACTATCTCAACAACAACGCAGGAAAAAAGTTATTAAGGCAATATTTACCTTCAACTCTGCCAGTTTGTCAATGTAAACCTGTTTGGGTTGGTCCTCTCCCTCTTCATACAGCCAGTTTTCAGTGTCCTCCAGCTTTAGTGACAGAGCATCTCGGTCCTGAAAAAATAAAAAACAGCATATTTAAATTCATTGTTATGCATTGTAACAGTGATGGTATATGCTCTTGTGAAAAATGAGTCCCTGTTGGCCAATCTACTCACCGATTCACTGACAAACTTCTCCAGCATCCCGTGCAGTTTGTCCCTCATATCGTACACGTACTCCTCTACATTATTCTTGGCATCGTTCCTCTCCTTCTCCAGCTTGTCCTGCATGATCATCTTACCCTGCAGAGACAACAAGCACCAACTGAACAAGGCTGCTAACAGGAGGCTGGATGAGTGTGTGACGCTGAAACCACAGGTACCTCGTTTTCTACAAAAAGATTGAGCATGTCGTTTGCTAGCTGCCACTGGGGGCTGTTTTCAATGGGAAGCTCCAGCACTTTTGTCTTGACTTTAGCCTTTTTGGCTTGAGGGGGCTGGTCAGACTTTTTCTCACTCTTGCCCTCCTCCGTGCTTGTCTAAAAATAGAAAAAGAAAGAACAATGGAGACATGAAGTGACCAGAATTTTCTGCAATTTAATGGAGTACTGTTAAAAACAACAACAACATTTAAAATAAAACACGGAAGAAAATGAACGTTAATTGATTCTCCTAAGTCTATTTAGTGGGTACACTATAATGTGCACCCTGATCAATTATATTTACTTAAAAAGGAGCATCTTACTTCCATTTCTTCATTCTCTTGAGGCGTCTTCTCCTCAGTTTCCTTCTGAGCTTCCCCTTGAGCCTCCTGCCCACCCTGATCAGTCTGCATCTTGTTCTGAAAAACAAGTCAGACCATGTCTAAAACAAAAACTGATGGGGCAGCTACTTTAAATCAAATATAAAAGTCAAAATATTTAAATATAGTTTGAAGCTGCGAGATTGATTAAAAAGTTTCATTCATTCATAAAGTCGTTTGCACTTGATCTACACATGAGCAAACCCGGCGAGTTGTAGATTTGTTCACAAGTTCAATATACGGTAGTTAAGATCCTAAAAAGTATCTAGTAAAAAAAAACAAAAAGAAAAAGTCTGGCAAAAGCTCCTGTACTTCCTCAACACTTATGTCCAACTTAATTTCTAGCTTCAAAAAAAGTTATTTTCCATGAGTGATTATTTAATCTGCAAAAAAAAATAATAATAATTAAAATGTGCAATTATGATAGAATCACCACAAAAGTTTTTCTTTTTCTAATAATCAACATATAGTTAATGCTTCTGTTCTAATTTTAGACCTGCTCTGTTGTCATGACAACAGAAACCCACAAACTTTTGATCATGACAAAAGAACATCTAGATGTTTTTTGTGCTTCTGAGGTGACAAAAAAAAAATAAAAATAATAATAATAATAATAATAATAATGAATTTAATTTGTAACGAACTTTTCATTAGCAAAAAATCTCAACGTGCTAAAACGACAAAAACTAAATTAAACAAGTGCTGCTGTGCAGCTGTGGTACCTCTCCATCCTTGTCAGAGACTTGTTCGGTTTCCATGGGTTCCTCTCCCTCGTCAGACTTTTGCACTTCAACCAGAGAGGCGCTGGACACACTGAAGATGCCATGAATGTTCACCCGCACCTTCACTTTCACCTTTGAGCTTTCTCCAGATGTCTGTGGGACAACCTTCTGGATCAGAAACTGACCTGTAGAAAGGGAGAAAAACAGCATTTATCAACGTTCTGGTGTTCCTAATGTCAGGAAAATATCTATTTGATCACACATTGACAGCAGAATGTGTCTTTTTATACCCGTGTCCTTCAGAAGCTTTGTATCTTACCAATGGAGGGATCAGGATAAGGCAGCTCATTGGGACAAGCGTAGTACGCCTCCAAAGAGAAAGGCTCCCTCCGGTAGAAGGTCAGCACTTTGGAGAAAGGTGCTGCGTGGTTCTTAGGAAACACCTCACAATCACTGTGCAAACAACACAATTTTACTAAAAATATACACTTTAAACAGTAGAAATACATCTGCTCATGTTTTTTTTTCTTTCCATTTACTTTACCTTAAACCTTCTTCTGCAGCAGAGTGCCACTTCAGAGAGACTGGATACGGAACCACATCTGTGATGGAGAACTCCCGGACTTTGAAGGCAGGGGAAAGTATTGCACACTGAGAGAATAAAAATATTACTTTTATTTTTATGATTCATACCACACAAACAGATGTTTATACTCTTCGGATTGAAACACGTGATCATCTTGTGAGCTACACGAGGGGCTGGATCAGTATGGTACCTGAAGGGCACATCCTCTTGCCACTGCTTCGTCAGCATTCAGCGTGGTGCTCAGCTCTTTCCCGAAAAATTTGCTGATTCTCTCTTTAACAGCTTGGATTCTGGAGGCACCGCCTACTATCTCAACTGCATAGATGTCATCCTTTTTCAGTTCTTATCACGGGAGAGAGAAAGAAAATCAAGGTCATATCCTGAACTTAGTAAACAGGATAGTGAGAACTTTTTATTTAAGTGAACAACACCCTTCTGCGCATTCTACTTACTGGCATGTTCCAACAGGCTCTGAAGAGGAGGCTCAACTCGAGCCAAGAGATCAGCACACATCTCTTCAAAGTGACCCCTGTGGTAAGAAAAAACAACAAAAAAAAAGGATTTAATCTTTGTAGGAGAAACTCAAGACTCGAGTCAGTACAAGCAGCAGAAATAAGTTTGTCACCTGTTCATGTGTCCAGAGACGTCGATGTCATTCATGAAGCACTCGATGTTCAGCGGCAGGTCAGAGGAGTTGGCGCTCATGAGCTTCTTCAGTTTTTCACACTCCTGGTAGAGCCTGACCAGAGCTCTGGGCTTGGACTTGACATCAAGTTTGTACTTCTTGCCAAATTCTTCTACAAAGTATTTGACCAGTACCTCGTCAAAATCTTTACCCCCCAGCTGGGGGTCGCATGCTGTGGCAAGAACCTGAGGGGGAAGAAAGAGGCAATGAGACGAGGGCGAAACATATTAGATTGGTAACTAGTTGAATGCTGATAGAGTTCCACCTTGAGTTTGCCCTTATTGAAGGCACACACTGATGTCTGATATCCAGAGTGGCCGAGATCCACAAACACCACGTTTCTGGGCTTCTCCTCCGGAGCAGGGAGGTCCTGTTTATAGATCCCATATGCCAAAGCAACTGTAGGGAACAATGATGAATTAATAAAGTGAATTAGACCATTTTAAGTAGTCCTTTGTGACTCCTTAATATTAGTCTGAATTTAGATCTACAATTAGTAACATGTACACAAAAATATCTTGGTACAAACCTGCAGTTGTTTCATTCATTAGCCTCAAGCAGTTGAGTCCAGCAACCTGAGCAGCATCTATCACTGATCTCCTCTCAGCATCCGTGTAGTAGCAAGGAACCTGGTTCCAACAGAACACCATTTACAATCAAACAACAGAGGATACATATTACGCAGTCATTAAACTATGTAAAAATTAAATGGCTATATTAATTATGTCAACAGTTTTCCATCTTCTCAGATTCAGCATTATTCTTTGAAAGTTAAAATAAAATCTATGTGACACTTTGGTCACAATTTGTCCCTATTAAAAAGTCAACAGGTTATTCAATCGATCTGCTGCTTAGGGGTCTTGAGGACATTAAGGCCTGGATGGCACTTAACTCTGCGTTTTAACAAAACCAAGACAGAGGTGATTTCTGGAGGTATTGCTGGGCCCTCCCCGTAGATCTCGGCTTCTTGACCCCGTACAGCAAATTGACAAGAAAGGAATTTAAGGGTTGAACTGAATTCAACAGCCAGATCAGGTCGGTTGTTAAAAGTTTATTATTTGAGACAGACAGCCAAAATAAAACCCGTCATTCCTAAAAGACACTTGGAGACAGTAATCCATGCCTTTGTTACCACCCGGCTGGATTACTGGACTACAGTTTATGTAGGGGTTAGTGGGTCTGCCATGGCCAGACTGCAGAGGATCCAAAATACTGCAGCAAGGCTTTTAACTGGCACACGTAAATATAAGCCCATCTCTTCCATCTTATCCTCATGTCACTGACTGCTCATGCAATTTAAAACACTTTGATTTTAAAACTTTGAATGGCCTTGCATCCTCCTACCTCTCTGAACTGCTGCATCTCTACAAACCCTCCCGCTCGCTCAGATCAGCTGCTCCTGAAGGTCCCTAAAACCAGACTCAAACTCAGGGGGGTCGTCACAGCTGCAGCAGCTGTTAAACTGTGGAACGAGCTGCCTCTCCATCTCAGATGGGCCTCTACATTATGTTTTTACAACTCTTCTTAAAACCCCCATTTTCTTTGGATTTTAACACTTTTTTTGTAAAGAGTTGTTTTGATTGATAACATTTCTTTTGTAGGTTTTATTGTTTTAATTCCTTCCTTAGATAACTTTACTAATTGGCATTTATAATGTATGTGAATGTTTCTGTTCAGTGCCCTGAGATAACTTCTGTTGTGACTCGGCACTATATAAAGTGAATTGAAATTAAGTTTGATTGGATATTGTGCATTTTACTGTTTGTAACATGGTTTTATTTCATTTTTGTTTTTAATTGTAATTTGTAGTGTGAGCCATGCTTTAATGTGATTCTGTGCAGCAATTTGGACTGCTGTGGTGTGTGAAGTGCTTTACAACTAAAAGTTAATTTAATTGGAAAATATACAAGGACTGCAAAGATAAAACTTGAATTTTAACTCTCCTTTGTAAGTGACTCTGGGCTGCATATGCCACACAACAAAATTTTTTTCTCTCTCATCCACTCCATAAAACCCAGTATCCACTGCTGGCTCATTCTATCATTTTATTAAAATTTTAAAAGCTGATGTGTAAAAAAAAAAAAAAAAAAAAAAAAGGTGCGATTTTTAACCAATTTGTCAGTCTTTAAAAAAAAAAAACATGACAGCTTTCATGAAACCATTTAT
>JARVGS010001166.1:22952405-22966573 GCA_031762315.1 Hypsolebias antenori | reverse complement strand
CGAATTACGAACGGATCGACCTACGAACGGTTCTTAGGTCCGGAACCCGTTCGTAACTCGAGGACTACCTGTATTGTTATATACCGTAATATTATGTTATATATATATAATAAATAAATGTTGGCACTTTTTTGTTATAGTTGACTTGCCGATCAACACATCCAAGAAAACCAGGAATGTCTGAAGGAATGGGAACAGATCATGTGTTGTAATTCCTTGTTAACTAAATGTTAACCACACTGATATGATGGCTGCAAAACACTGTTTTATTGTCTGTGCAATAAAACTGTAGCTTTCCCTAATGTGCCTAATTTGTCTGTAAAGTTAACAATGCTTGGCGTAGGCTAGAATAAGATACAAACTGACCATTTGCATATAACTGATATTTTCTAATTGTGGGGAAAAAGCATATTTTTTATAAAGAGCTCAATTAAATATTTATGTACATGGAGACTGATTTTAAAAGACATTTCCTCTTATTTAAACAAACAAATAATATTTTTTCATTAAATAATGAATAGGGCATCAGTTAATCACTTTTCATCTCCTTCAGTATTTTGAATTTCCATCACATTCAGTTTTATAAAAGACTCCAACCAAAAACATTATTATCTTCACTGCAACGTGTCTGGCACAAAGTTAACGGCTCGAACAGAACTTCTGTAAAACTGAATTATTTCATCCAGAGTCTTAGTTATTTATTTTTTATTTTTTATTTTTATTTCCCTCCTTAAGTTGCAGTAAACAGAACCATAACAAACAGGTTTTACTAAAATTTACTTCTAAATACTACCTTTTCATGTGTGTTTTTAAGATTGTCCTAATCTGATTGTGTCAAATGAATAACCATTTTTTTCTTTCCTTTCAAAGCTTCTTTAGTCTTCCCTCTGCGTGCTCCTTAACCTCAGGAAGGAATTTGAATTAGAAGACTCAACTGCATGAATCCATCAAACTAACAATCAGGTGTTGTATTTTTACAATGACAGATAAAGATTTTTATAAGGGGAAACTGTTCTTCAAGATGAGTCAGCCAGGTCTTCCATGTTAGCCAAACTTTGCTCTTTAATCTTTTAAACTGTGTTTGGTCTTTGCATGACTCCTAAACTTCATTCCTGCAAGTGTTAAAAACTCTCCTTTGCCAAAACACGTTTGTACTAAACGTACTATGTCATGCTTGTGACCTGACTAATCAAAAACACTGTGAATTATACTGTATAACCTCATGTACTGTTGCTGTTACAAAATGGCCTTTTTGTTGTCACATTATGATTTAAAAGCACTTTAAATCAATCATTTCAAATACTATCTTAAATTATATTAAGAACTATATACTGTCATGTCATTCTAATATTTATAGCCTTGTATTACTTTTGAAATGTAGAGCTATAAGTATTTAACAGTTTAAATGATAAAAACTATATAATCTGTTGTTTAAAAAAAGCCTGGATGGGTTTAAATTCAGGATTAAAAGTCTTGCTGTCAGTAAATCTCTGTTGTGGGTCAGTGTAGGCCTGTATGCAGATTATGACCTCTGATGTAATAAAGAAGCACTTTGTTGAAAACTGTGTATTGTTCTCCCCATGTGTGTATTTTTTGACAGAAAAAAAAAAAAGCTGTACAAAAGTTTGGTTGTTGTAAGATGCAAGCTTTGCATGTTCAGTTTCTGGAAACCTGCCAGCAGTGCTAAATTTAGATACAAGTTGGGATTGTGAGCCGATTAGTTTTCCCTAGATGTTTGAATTTACTGTTTCATTTCACATTAAAGTTTAAAATATTGTTTAGGTTTCTTTTTATTGGTAATGGGTATCTTTTATAAGACTTGGCAAGTGAATCAGAGTCAGAGTTTCTTTATTGTTGTTCGCACCATGTGGAACATGCGGTGAAACAAGATTATGTACACATGGTAGAATAAACCCTAAAGTGCAACTATAATATTATTATATAGCTTATTAATTGCAGTAGTAGTAATTTTTTAAGGTAATGTAATGTAATACTGTACAGTACTGTACTGTACTTGCAAATGTGGCAGGCCTTTTTTGCTGCTCAACAGTGATTGGCTCTGGCGCGCAAAGAGGGCGGAGTCTATTGGTGACTGACTGGTACCTTGTCCAATGTAATTTTAATTCAAGTTAGTCAGCAGCCAATGAAAGCTCAGCTCTTGGGACATGGCTTCCTTTTATTCCTCCTCATTTACCTGAACTGTCCTTTCCCCGTCGCCTTTAGTCCAGGGTAGGGGGTGTGCATAGGCAGAAAACGACCTATGCTTAAAACTGCATTTTATGCGAAGCTCATACTTTCACTTTTTGTGTTTTAAATCACTTTACGCTTGCTTTTCGAAAGTGCGTGCTGATTTTTTTTTGTAAGCTACTTTTTTTAAATATAATAAAAGCAGCAAAACCATTAAAGGTAAGTTTCTCTAATATAAAACTATAACTGTTTGCTAGTTTACAGTCAAAAAGTGCTAAGCTTTGGTTGCGTGACAGTAATATAACGCCGCAGTAAACGTCTTGATTTTTAGCTAGCGTCAACCGTGATAGCAGCTAACTCGGTCGTTTCTGTACATTAGTTTTAACATTAACCTTCAGATATATTGTAACAACCTCAAAAGTGCTGTCAGCTGTGTTTATCATAACTTCGGCCTCAGTTTGTGTAGTTTGGACTGTGTTGTCTCAGTTTGTTGTCATCGTCAGGCCTCCATTAGCGCGTGAGGCAGGAACATGTCCCGACATGACGCAGGAGCTGCCCCAACGAGGCCTCTCCTGCTACACTGGCAACATATCACTGAAACTAAAGGAATAAACAGATTAAATTAAAGCTGTGCTGACATATACACGATATATTGTTTTTTAAAAATGCTTGAGAAACTTGTGAAGCGGATTCTTGTATAAATGTGTTGGTTCACCTCCTGTTCAGTGACGTGAGGAAAGATTGGTTGACCTACAAACATGGAGCTCTACTGTCCTGAAGTAATCTGATTATTAAGAAGAAGGGTTGTCATTTTGTTTGTAACTTTCGTTTTTATTTTATCTAAATAGATGCCTGACACAGTGACACCCGTGGCGCAGCCCTTCGCAGTTCAGCTGAAGACCCTGATGGACCTGGAAGGCAGATACCAACCAAAGCTCAGTGGACTGAGACTGATTGACAGTGCCCAGGACAACGGCCTCAGGATGACCACCCGGCTGAGAGAGCTGGCGGTGAAAGACCTGCTCTCCCTATCCAGGTTCTTTGGCTTCTGCTCGGAGACCTTCTCGCTGGCCGTCAGCTTGCTTGATCGATTCCTCTCTGTGATGAAGGTTTGTAAATACTCCAGCTCTGTCACGTAAAGCGTTTGTCTTTGTGCTCATAGTTGCCCACTTTGTGTCAAACAGATACAACCGAAGCACCTGTCCTGTGTTGGCTTGTGCTGCTTCTACATTGCTGTGAAATCTTCTGAGGAGGAGAAGAACGTGCCTCTGGCCAGTGACCTAATCCGCATTAGTCAGAATCGCTTTACGGTGTCTGACATGATCAGGATGGAAAAGATCATCATGGAGAAGCTCCACTGGAAGGTGAAGGCTCCTACAGCTCTGCACTTCCTCCGCCTGTTTCACGCTCGCATCCAGGAGCAGCTCGATGCCGAGAGGTAAGAAAGAAAACCACAGTGTTTTAAAAAACTTTTTTTTTAACAGGACAATTATTAAACTTGCACTAAGTGCATTAAAGACAGTTTCTATTAGAAGTTTTTGATGGGTTATTTTTTTTTTTTTAATAAATCTTATTACCTTGTTGTTGTACTGCTATATTTTAAACCCTTTTTGAATTCCTAACTTTATCGTAACGGTCTGAGTTTTGTCTGACATGTTCAGTTGTATTCTTTTCATTAAAGGCAGTCGTGTATTTTTTACAGCAGGGATATACTGAGCCTTGACAGACTGGAGGCACAGCTGAAAGCATGTCACTGCTCATTCGTCTTCTCCAAAATCAAGGTAATGTGAAAACTTGTCTGAAGATTTGTACAGAAAACCTATGCACCTGGCTAACATAGTTTTCGCTCTGGACTAGCAATGATTGGTGTGATTGTTTTACCGTTATCTCAGGCCCAGAACTATTATTCTAATAGTTTTAAGTGCAAAGCTGTGCACTTTCTCCTGAACAAATACTTTGGAACAAGTGAGGAAACTAGTAAGGCTGCAGCCCGAAACCAGCCTATTAAAACAAAAGTTGCTTTTAATAATTAGTTTCTTGTCAGATCCATTATTTACAGAAAAATGAAGGCAGAGCTTTTAACCTTTTGTGCTGATATTGTAAAAATTTGGACATAGTATTAACGACTATGGGGAAAATAAACTGAAATCAGCTAAAAGTAGGATTAAAGGAGCTCCCACCAGCGTGAACAGATACCGTTAATGTTCAGAAGGGGGTCTGCTTCTGTGTTCAAATGTAGGCAAAGGTTTACGTTAACTGAGTGCAACCTTAAGCTGGTAAATTATTTAATTTTCTTATACTGAGCAGATGTCCTAAGTCATTGTATCTGTTTTCTACAGCCCTCTCTTCTTGCCATTGCTCTGCTGTGTTATGAGGCCCAGGAACAACATGACCCTGAGCACACAAACCAAATATCTGAGGCTCTGAGGTGTCTGCAGCAGCTGCTCGGTGTAAGTTGTCTTAAGACAGTTATTTGCTTAAAACCACTGTTTTTGTAAAGGTTCTCTGGCATCATTTAAACAGCACAAAGGGATGCTTCATTTGGACTTCTGCCTTACCTAGGTAAAAGATGGTGACCTGGTGTGCATGAGAGAGCTGGTGGGGAAATGCCTGTCTGAATACGCCACCACCAAGTGCTCCAGACCCAACAACCAGAGGCTCCGCTGGACGATCTCGGGAAGAACTGCTCGTCAGCTGAAGCACAGCTACTACAAGATCACTCATCTTCCCACCATACCCGAGTCGGCTTCCTAAAACTGGAGCATATAAGTGGGTGATTTGGCCTGCAGAGAGAAGTTTAACCTGTTCTCAGGATTGCAGCCTGTTCACCCATTTATATCTCCACTAATTTTCCTTACAGACTTCCATCAAAGATGATGGATTTCTTTAAGGAAGAGCTTTACGTCAAGTTAGCTGTAGATTGATTAAACACTGTCCCAGTAACAAGGAGTAATACTTCATCAGAAAGGCTTATCTGTTGCCAAGTTTTACTTTCCTGGTTGAGTTGTTCACACAGGTGTACAGTATGTTCATTTATAAATTCATACCAGGCCATTTTCTGGTATGGGTTGTTGGTTTTAAGCTAATAATGTATTGAACCACCTAGGTCCTCAGTCCACCATGTGGAAGAGGAGGGAGAAGGATTTTGTGAAAAGCAAAAATGGAACCAAGAAATCAGGCCCAAGATCCTTAACTCCCACCCTAGGTTGCTAAACTGTCCTGAATGCACACTCCTACCCAAGGTGACTTTTTTTCTTTTCTTTTGATAACGGCGAGGAGGCTCTGGTTTGAGCCAGCAAAGTGAAACTAGTGACAATTTCGTCACCTGTGGCTAAAACATCACTTGACCTGAAATCGGCAACAGTGTAGTTAATTTCACTGAACCTTTATTCTGTTGTGCCACCACACGACTGAACTGGTTTTAGCTGAATAAGTTACGGCTGCAGTGGAAATGTTGGTTGGAATTTGTCCAGCGTTTTCTCCTCCAGTTTCCCAGTGTAGTTTGTTTCATAGACAAAACGATCAAAGGAATACACTGATCCACAGATTTACTTGCACCTTTCAATAAAACTATTGAAAAGCTAACTGACTTGTTTATTTGTTTTCACAACAAAAGGCGACATCTTTGCACCTTTTAACATGACAGATCTTCAGTCTTCCTGTGTAATATGGCGCCTAAACAAAGCTGTAAAAATAGAGTCCTAAGGCTGAGGAAAATTCAGAGGGGGGAAAAAACTGAGAAACACCTGGTAAACATCTCAGTTCATCCCATAATTGATTGGCAGCTCTGTTGGTAGAGTCATGACGTCATAGGACGGAGTTTCCAGATTAATGCAAAAGTCACTTCATTAAGTTGGAAAAATCTGGACCTCCGCCAGCAAAATTCCCAGAAATTTCAGCACCACTGAAGTCAAATCCAGGGTTCTACAAAACAAAAAATAGGCAAACATTCATATCCAAATACATTTAAGCAGAAGTACACAAGAACAAGTGACTTTTTGCATTTCACAATCCCAACACTTCCATCAACCACAGATTTACAACAAGAATGCTTATTTCTGGGAAACTTGTTAAAAATTCAACTGCTTAAAAAATTAAAGAAAAACAACTGATAGCTTTTAGTTTTGAATGAAAGTGCAATCTGAAATGTCAATTTTATTTTAATTTTTAAAGAAAAGCTAAACATCCAATTAATATTTTTGGGTTAAATCAATTTGAAGAAAATGATAAGACTGAGATTTTCCACAAAGTCCCACAATGTCTAGTACCTACATTTATTTAGAAGCCATTAAAGCAAGTGGACACAACTTTCAATCTCTCTATAACCTAAAAATACACTTTTTGTTGTTTTATTTTCTTAAATGTGGAGCCTGTCTAGATGACAGGTGTAGTGATGTGCTAAATGGTCTCTAAAACCATCTCAACTAAAAGTTGTATTCATCTCAGGTGGACCAGAATGGAGCACACCTCTCGTTGGAATCTCTCCAGAGTGAGTTTTCTTTGCATCTGGTCCTGGACCCAGGCGTTGGCGCAGTACTCCCCCTCCAGCAGGGACGACCAGCAGTTCCCTGCTTCTCTGTTGGTCTTCATTAGAACAATACGAATGAGACATTTATCCTCTGAAGAGAAGAAAAAAATATATAAAAAGTACACAGATCTTGTCAGTACAGGAAGTTGGATAGTTTGTACATTCAAGTCCAAATGAAGTCAAAGTATTTTTATTAACTCACCAAGCGTCCACGTAGCCTCGTCGGACACGGTTGTGTCAAACAACTTTCCCTGGCAGGAGTCAAAAAGGAAGATCAATTGTACTTTGTCTACATCAACATAACACATTGTAGTTATAGACTATACATCTGTGAGGTTCAAATTAGAAGATCATCATGATGCAGTAAACTTAAAATTCAAGTGATTCAGTAAAAGTAATTACTTGTATCAAGCTTCATTTTTGTTACATATTGCTGCAATTTATATTTGTGTATGCATTATTACAACCCACGTTCTCAGGTGTAGATGTTTTAGGACCAGAGATGATGGTTTTCATGATGAGTTTCAGCTTATGTCAAATGATGAAAATGGCTGTGATTGTTTTTTTGTTGTTTATTTTTCAGGGCTGGGATTGTGACAAAACCTGAATGAATTAGAAGAGAATCTAGAAAACATGTTTGTGATGTGTCTTAGTTGTTCAGAAAGTTTGAAACACGAGCAGAAATGTAACTGAAAAGCACAACATTGTAGTCCAGATGTTTATATGAAGTACAAGTAATGCTTAAATCACACAATCTTCATGTGCAAACACCAATGAGAACTGGACTAGTTGTTTCAGACATATATTATTGTTAATCAGAAAATCAGTCTTGTGTATTTATTGGTATATTATTGTTAATCAGAAAATCAGTCTTGTGTATTTATTGGTTACTATTTCACATATCAAATTTTGACCACATCTGGTAGCAAAATCATTGAAGCATAACTGCTTGGTGGCTGTGAATAATATAAATGAGTGTTTGAACTATTAGGTTTATTGATTTAAAAAAATCAATGGTGTCTGTGAGACTGTTGTAAATCAATTTTTTTCTCACAACAAACAAAGCATAACTGTTCTAAAAAAAACATTAAGTAAAATCTGTTCAGTTTTCTCATTCATTGTCAAAGGCAGAACTGAAATTTGTTTTTTAATTTGTTGGCGCATGCGCGTACAGATCAAACATTCCTTGTTGAATGGTGGGTGTGTCTCGTGCACATTACAAAACAACTTACGTTTATTAATATCTAACCCTATCGTGTTTAGATTATTAGAACTTAAGTTTGTTCAAAATGCTAATAATTTATCAGGGTATCGTAACGGATTATTTACATTTTTTCTCGCTTTCAAATTTAACACAGACGAGCAGAAGCGCCACTTACCTTAAATATCTCCTTTCCTTTGACACGCAGGTCGATGTCTCTGGGTCCTAAATGACATTTAACCTCTTTAGCAGACGTTCCTTGAGGCACGTCGACTTCGATGAAGACCTCCTCCATGGTCTGGTACCAGGAGCCCCAGGGGGTCTTACACGGGACCACGCCGCTCCTCTCCTCAAAATGTACCGACATGTTGCAGCTTCACACCACTCAGGTTATTTTACTGATAATCTTCACTCCACTCCCATTAATCGAGCATTCCCATATGCTATCAAAACTTACATCTTCTTCTCCGTTCATTTCCGGTTTCGGGTATTAATTATAACAGCAGCGCCACCCGCTGTCCAATAAGAGGAACTACAAAAAGACCATTCGTTTTTAGAGACATAAGAGGTGGGTGATTGGCATTCTTCTTTTATAATTTTATGCGTATTATTTATTTAATAATTTTACCTTTCCTTTTGAGAACTCAGCATGGCCACAATTAAAACAAATTCAATCCACTGGTTGTCTAAAAACAGGGTACTCACTAATCTCTTAATTAGATTACAGCTCCTGCCTGGGTGTCTTTGGTTTCTTGACACCGTCAGTGTAACAACACATAAAAGTATACACCTGTATACTCTAAAATTTAACATATTTTTAGATTTTAACTGAAAAAGTGATCACTTACCAAGCATGGCTGCTACGTCTTTAATTTTGATTGCTTTTGTTTGCTGGATTAGGTGAGTTCTCTCTCTGAATTTTAATACATTCAAATTTACAGTAAGCCGCTGGGTTAATTTAATTTGCATTTGTTTCCATGCAGTCTAGGTAATGTACAAGGAAGTGCAAAGATAGACTCAGACAATATCACTCGCATTTTGGATAGACTTTTGGATGAATATGACAATAGATTGCGACCTGGTTCTGGAGGTAATTTAAACTCAAATTTTGTTCAATATGTTGTATATTGCGCGTTGTTCATTTTCACTTTTCTACACTATTTTTGTGCAATAAATAAGAGAGGGTTTTTACAATCTGTTGCAGGTGGAATTACAGAAGTGAAAACAGACATCTTTGTCACCAGCTTTGGACCAGTTTCAGATGTTGAGATGGTAGGATACCCCTCCTGTAAGATCTACTGTGTTGACCATTGACAAAAAAATTTTAATTCTCAATCAAATTGCCTCACCTTCTCTTGTTGGGAAATAAAGTCAGCTGCACTCAGTGTATGGGAGCTGCCTCGCTGTATTTTTGGAACCAGAGTCTGCTCACTCACTAGGCACATGCAACAATTAAACCCCGTCTACTATCCCTCAAACAATTGTGACCTTACGTGACCTTTCTTCTGAACATGAAAAAAATTACAGCTAAATGTACTAGAAAATGAATACTTGAACATGTAACAGCAAAGTAAAAAACTTTAGGCGTGCACCGATTGCAGTTTTCTGGCCCATCACCGATCACCAATTTCTAAAAAGTCTGACACGCTGCTTCTGATTTTGGCCAATACCGATTTTGTTTTATAAGCAACACTGTCGGGTGTTATGAGGTCACAATGCACCTTCAATTCTCCAATCTTATTTTGTTGAAAAACACACCCTTGAACAATATCCTAGAAACAATGCAAACTTCTTTTAACTGGCCATGAGGTAGTGCTTTGAAATATACATGAAGTTCAGGCAATTGTGGTTAAAACTAAAAAAATCGGTAAAATCTGTTTCTCATGCAAGTATCGGCCGATTTCCCAAAATTAAGGAAATCGGGGCAGATTTATTGGTGCATTCCTAAAAAAATTGTATGACCTTTTGTTTTTTAATAAAGGTAAAGTACAATTCTTTTACATGGGAGAAGCAATTCTTGTAATGGGACCAACCAACAAGGACACTGCTCTTCCAGGGTCCAGTATGAGGTGCAGCATTACCGTATATATGACAATGTCATTCTTCACAGTCAGCATCATTGGCATATATTATAATTTATAAAACATGCCAATGATATAGAGTGTGAGGAATTACATTGTTTTAGTGACCAGCCTTATGGGTGATCTGCCATGAGCCAATTTAATGAACTCTAATCTGTCTGACTAGCCCTGTAACTCCGGTACTGATAGCCTCTAAATCAATATGACAGCATGTCAGACAGCGGGAATGACCAAATGGATTGATTCATGAGTTCACTGGATGAGTGGCATCCGTTATTACCTCTCCTCACTTTTGACTACATGTGGAAAATTCTCTCTAGGGTTACAACGCAGATTTCAACCTGAAGCTAAAAGTTTATTGTTTTGTTATCAGGAATACACCATGGACATGTTCTTCCGCCAGATGTGGATTGACGAGAGGCTCAAATTTGATGGTCCCACTGAAATTTTGCGCCTGAACAACAAAATGGTGGAGAAGATTTGGACACCGGACACTTTCTTCAGGAATTCCAAAAAGTCAATTTCCCACAACATGACCACTCCCAACAAACTCTTCCGCATTATGCAGAATGGGACAGTCCTCTACACCATGAGGTAATCTGAAGTGTTTTTTAAATTTTAGTTGAATTTAAAACATTGTTGTTGTTGTTGTTGTATAATTTTAATCATTTCATATAAAAACAATGACAATTTTTAGAAACAAAAATTAAACAAAAAAACTTAAAATGAATGGAAGCAGAAGAAGAAAACATTTCTTATCATATCTGCTCCCTATTAAACAATTAATTCAAACAATCAATTCAAACATTAATTTGCTCATTTTAATACAAAATAATATAGTCTCATCAAAATACCTTTATAATTTGTTAAATTAAAAACAACTTAAAAATAATTCTTCAACAAAATAGTTTTAATCATTTTCCTAAATGTTAGTATTGACTTCACTTTTTTTACATTGTCCTCCAGACCATTCCAAAGATCGGTTCCTCTTATTGTAGTAGATCTACCCTTTAAACTGGTTAAGTTTAACAAACATTTCTATTCCCTTTAAACTAATCCATATGAATGCAACAACCCACACCAGACAAATCAGCGGTAAATAATAATACTGTATTAATAATAATACTGGTAAATAGACTATCTGGCGCCTTGCAAGATACCCCTCATTTACCCATAAACTATTTCTGTGCAAATAATTTCACATTCATACACTGATGGGAGGAACATCAGAGGCAATGTTCAGTGCCTTGCCCAGGGACACTTCAGCATGTGACTGCTGGTGGAATCGAACCCCCAGCTCTCCCATTGGAAGATGACTGCTCATAACCACTCAGCCACAGCCGCTCCAATAACAATAATAATAATAATAATAATGATAATAAATCCTGCTTGGCCGTGCAAAACAACAGGACATATAGATTTTGTTTGTTTGTTTGTTTGTTTGTTTTGTTTTGTTTTGTTTAACCCTGCTCACATCTCACCTCCAGGCTGGAAGGTGGTGGTGAGCGAAGGTTCTTTGCCTCAGGTGGAGGAGTTCGGGTGAGTCGTTCCCGTGCGAGGAGGATGGAGTAGTAATGAAGGCGTTGCTTTGGTCAGTCATGGTGAAGTCGAAAAGCAAAGCTCATGACTTCCTGGTCTGTCTGCGTTCCAAACCCCACCCATCGTCACCTGGTTTGGATCGTGTCCACATGAACAAGACCCTTCGTACGGTGCTCTGTCATGCAGGTGGAGCTCAGAGTAGAGCGGCTGCTCCTCAGCATTGTAAAGTCAGACTGATGCCTTCCTTTGGAGATTTTTGGGGGGTATGTCCCACTGGGAAGATGACCTGGGGCAGACCCATGGATAAAATATCCTCTCTGGTTTAGAAACACCTTGGTGAAGGAGCTGGGCAGTGTCGCTGGTGAGAGGAATCTCTGGGTTTTTCAAGCCTCCATGACTGGACAGATAAGCAGCAGAAGATGAAGATAGAGAGACCTCATCTGAACATGACAAGAAAGTTCATGCTCAGTAATCCAGGTGTCAAATCTGATAACTCTCAATCAGGAACATCTCTGACTGATGAAGCCCTCTGGAGTGAGGGTGAAACGTTTCTACTAAAAAGAAACTGTCGACCTGATTGAGAGTTATCAGACTCGTCTGAACATGTTTGCATGATAATACAGAGGAACCAGACAGACATTTAAATATTAATTCTGAGACACCAGAAAAACTTTGCTCAAATGCAAAAGGGCCATCATTATTTCAATATATTGAAGAAATGTATGTGTGCTCTGACAACTCGGCTGTGGTGGAAAAAAAATGTATAAAATGTTAAAGAAAAATAGTGCTAATATTTCTCTTTTTGTTTTGCACTGATTGCAGTGAAACATCATTTTCTCCCAAGCTCTTTGTTTCTAGTGAATTCTCTGAATCTGGAGAAAAGCTCATTTCAGCTGTTTGCATCCATCTGGATCCATCATGAGGCGAGGACTTCATTCTGCCTCAACAGTTAAAGCATTTACTTAACTGTAAAAAGATGCATGCTGCTTTTAAAAATCAAATGAGTCGCACAAGGAAAACAAAGAAAACTCACAACTGGGTTATATAATCCACTTTGAAACGCATGTGCTGTCGACTTCATAAAAGCACAACTTGTCAGTGGCATGTTGCAGCACCTCTTCACGCACCTGAAGGTTTCTGCTCGTGTGTGTGTTGATAACTGTGGGTGTAAGATGCAGCAGCAGAGTCTAACACAAAGGGTATGTGTGCGTTGGCATCTTAAAAAGGGGATCGTTTGCCCAGTGAGGCCACACTGGTGGGGCACACCGAGGGCTGTGGGGGCGTAGAAGAAAGGAACCGAGGGGGGAGTAAAGCACTGGATTGGAGCAGGAAGGGGGAGGGTAACAAAGATCTACAGCCAGAAAACCTTTCTCTGACCTTGGAATAGTTCTGCAACTGGTCTAAAACAAAAGTGTTGTTTGTTTGGTTCAGATTAATTTGTTTTGCTTTCCAGAATGTTTTATGTGGACGTGCATTTTTTGAAGGCCTACCTCCAAAAATTAAATACTGTTGATTATCTAAAGTTAGCCTATAGGTTTATAAAGGAAAACAGAGGAAAGAGGCTAAATTAAATAATTTGTTGCTCTGGTTTTTCAAGTTTATCGTTTGTATAAATAACTGGAGAAATAAGAAGAGACCTGAAGAGACATTTTCTGAGAATAATTCAAATGTTTCTCGTCTTTTAATAATAAACTCAACCTTTTTTTTTGTATTATTCCATATTCCCCAAGTTGCAGGTTTGCTTCTACAACAAAAAGTCCATAGAAGCTATAGATTTATTAAGACCAGACAACTGTTCACTCAGATGACATTTTGTCAAAGCCGACTAAGACGCTGTGACGTCCAGCTATAAATAATTGTCCAACATCTTGTAATCTTAGACTACTTTTCAACTCTTTTTAAAAAATGTAGACTCCAACATGAGGGTTAATTTGCCCTCGTGACTCTTTCATAAATCTGGGCTGGGCTGCCTGAAACCCAATACTGTACATTATTTTATATGAAACATATAAAATAAACAAAAGCATCTAGACAAGAGTAACAAAAGTTCTTAAACAAATCCACTTGAAGGAAAATAAAAAAATGGGAATAAAATACATATGTTTCCCTTTTCTTCCATCTGTTGGCCATTTTAGAAACTACAGTTCAAACATTATTACCAATGCATAATACAGTACTTTTACTGACAAACACTTCTCCATTATTATAATGCAACAGTCATTGGTTCATTTTAAAATTATGGTGTTATATGTTTTAATCAAACTTACATATCCTCAACACAAAGAGTTCATCACTGGCACAAACATTAAAGCAGCAGATTCACCAACAGCTGTCGGCATCTAGCTCTTTTGTACTTACTTTATTACAGCAAATACAATATTTTCAATTCAACTTAGTTTATTTATACATCACCAAGTCACAGCAGAAGTCATCTCAGGGCAGTGAACAGAAACTTTCACATACATTACAAAAGAAAATTAGTAAAGTTCTCTCTCTCTAAGGAAGCAGCAGGTTGTGTTGAATCTTCACTTCATCCCAGTCTTCCATCCTGAGCGAGCACAAAGGAGACAGTGGAAAGAAAAACTCCCTTTTAACAGGAAGAAACCTCCAGCAGAACCAGGCTCAGGACGAG
>JARVGS010001166.1:22896596-22915586 GCA_031762315.1 Hypsolebias antenori | reverse complement strand
ATTCTTGTATCTGATTAAACTGTTTTGTATTGCTCTTTTAAAATGAATAAATAAACATCAAATCAAATCAAATCAAATCAAATCAAATTACTTTAAAAAGTTGTATCTAAAATAAGGCCTGAAGTTGTTGAAAAGATTTGATGCAGTAGAAGTAAAAACATACATATATGATATTTTTATTAAACTTTTTTGAGAGGGGCTGTTTTAGGTCTTAAAAGTGAACGATTTTTTTAATAAACTGTCATTGCTCCAAAAAGATAATAATGCATGAAAATCAATGTTGTTATCAATTATTAATTTAATCAAGGCTGTAATAACATGTCGAATATTCCGCTTTGCACTTCATTTTTGGAAAATATAGCATATTTTGTGTTTTTCTCATAGAGAACAATCTCAGGTTTATTTTTTATTTCTTTTGGACAAAAAAGTTGTAAAGGTTTAAAATACTGTACTGTATATAGAAAATAATCAAGAATTTTTGAGACTCATTAACCTCCATATCATTACGAGGGCCCATTTTGGGTCCAGAGATGTTAGTGTGGTAATTTTAAAGGGTAAAATATGCAAATGTTTGTTTTTATATGATTATTGTACATGGCTTGACTTCACCTCCACATTGTTCACAGGATCATTGGTCAAAATGTGTGTGTTTTGGTTGCTTATTGGTAGTTCTTAGGAGTTTATTTTTAGACTTATTCCTATGCTCTATCTTTCTGTGTTCTTGGTTCTCGTGTTTTGAATTCTGTTACTTGAGTTTTTATATTTTGCATTTTTCTCTGTGAAAGTAGTTTCTCTAAATTCAGATCCTGATCGTACTCTGTGATTTTATTTTGTTCCTACATCTCTCCCTCGTCCTCAGTCAGCTCCTCAGTGTTGTTTAGTCAACCTGCCTCTCACCTGTTCCCAGTCTGTAACCAGTTCAGCTGCCTCCTCATTAGCCCAGCTCTGTCTCCTGCAGTCGCAGCACTTCAAGGGAAGTCAGGAGACTGTGCTGAATCATCACTTTGTCACAATCTCCCATCCTGAGCAGCACATTGGCAACGTTAGAAAGTCAAACTTCCGTTTTAACGGGAAGAAAACGCCTGCAGAGCGTAGATCAAGATGAGCAAGAACTTTTATTTTTGAACTGGATGCTACTGTGGTTTCATTTTCATTCTGTAATGGAAAATTACAAAAAATGTGAGTGATCAGCTCACTCTGGAAAATAACATTTACACAAACAAAAGATGCAATACTTCTTTTATGGCCAAACTCTTATTCACTGGAAGATATTTTTTAACTGAAGTTTACAATGAAAAAATTAGAAACCTTAAAAAAAAAGATGTTCAGCATGAGATTGACCCTGATGAAACTGCCCGTTCTCTCATTAGACTGGGACCATCATATGTTAATCCGTTTTGTTCTATTTTTATTGGTAAATATATTGAGTGAACTACTAAAAAAGGCTGAAAGACAAAATTCCAAGGATTCATTAAAGAAGTTTGACAAGTAAAGCTCACTGTTTCAAGTTTTGTTAAAAAGTTGGGTCTCTTTTTCATTTTGACTTTCTTTTGTTGAGAGAAGGAAAACCTGCAGAACCTGCTGACCTTCTGGTTTTATTCTGAAAAAGAAGTTGGAATGCCTTAACTCTTCAGATTGTAACGATCATTTCTTTCTTAGCATTTCAGAATAACTTGATAAAGTTCCCACACAGAAAACATGTGTGTGTGTGTGTGTGTGTGTGTGTGTGTGTGTGTGTGTGTGTGTGTGTGTGTGTGTGTGTGTGTGTGTGTGTGTATAAAATGTATATGTTTATCTATCTATCTATATATCAGTACTTTTTTAGATAAGGGATAAAAAAAAGGTTTATACAAACGTTTTTAACACACACTCACTATGTTGAAATTGTACGTTGCTATAAACAAATGCCCAAGCTTTTCAACCATGTAAAAGAACAGGTTCTAAACAGAAACACTTTAATTAAACATGTTTCACTTTAGTTGTTGTTCTGTGTCAACTCCGTCAGACACTCAAAAAAAATATATATATATATATTTGTTTCAGTCTAACAAGAATCTAAAGTCCTGAAATATGTTGTAATCATACTTTTGATTTAATAATTCTAAAACCAGTTTATGTATCATTAATTTAATATGTATGAAGATGTAGATCAGTCATTTTACGTAAGATGACCAAAGATTTTGTTTATTTTTCAAAAATCACTAAAATATAAATGACAGTGTTGATGAAAAACTCTCAGTGTTGGCATAGACCTAAATTATGCTGTTTCAAACTATTTAAAATTTTAATTTATGTTTTGTCCTCCTTCATGTCATCCTGTTGTCTTCTTTCCTGCATCCTTCATCTTCATCTCTTTCTGTCTTCTTCCACATCCTTTTGAATCTGGATTACAGTAGTCACACAAATACTGTAATTCAGTACTGTCATTTTGCATGATCATAAGTTTATTTTTAGGAAATTTATCTGGCATGTGTTTGTAGGGGTGGGGGGAGATACTGAGTGTGTGTGCATGTGTGGCCGTTCAAAATGATTGTTACATGTAAAGCAGGGAAATAGAGCCTACACACATACACACAAGATCAAAATTCAACTTAAGATTTCCTTTTTGTCTAATCTGCATTTATGCTTTTAACAACAGGCATTGGACATGCTCACCAACATACAATTTGAGACTTAATATTGACTAACTTTCTCTTTAAAAGAATTTGCATGTGGAAATATTGTCTCGAGTTTGTATTTTTTCAAGGACAGACTCGCTCACCTTTACCTGGGTGCAGGTTGGGGATGTCCTGAGTTCATCTGGTAGGCTCGCACAAATTCTCGAGTTATGCCCTTTAAGTTAAGTTATGCCCTTAATAACAACTGGTCAATAAAGTGCTTAAAATGACCGGAAAATGCACCCAAGAAATGGAATATCATGAAACATAGTTCACTAAAATGTGTTTTTGTTGTATTACAGGAAGGAGTCTTGCCTTAAGGGCAAGTTCAG
Source organism: Hypsolebias antenori (assembly GCA_031762315.1). Classification (NCBI taxonomy): domain Eukaryota; kingdom Metazoa; phylum Chordata; class Actinopteri; order Cyprinodontiformes; family Rivulidae; genus Hypsolebias; species Hypsolebias antenori. The sequence continues at coordinate 22,912,597 of JARVGS010001166.1, read as the reverse complement.
GGCAAAATTAACCCGTGATCTCAGACGACGTGTGTTTTAAGCTCCGCCCCTTGAGGTTGTAGAGCGGTCGGCACTCGGTTGTATAAAATAATAAGACACGAAACAGGGGAGTTTTAGTTTATAAAAAAGCAAGTTGAGAGGAGTACAGTCATTTTTGTGTTTTTTTCTCCACGCTGTTGGCATCATGTCGAGACGTGTCCGCTCTGCTGACTGTACTGAACGCGGAGGAAGAGGAGATGCTAACTAGCTTGTTAGCGTAGCCACTCTGAGTGGACGTTGTTAGCCTTTTAGCTAACTGGTTGTTTTTATTTCTGTGGTAAAGGTAAGAGTTTATAAATTTGTAACTTTTATTTGCACTTACTTAAAAGACGTGTTTTAAATGTGTGTTTTTAATCTGTGAAACCATGGCTGTGTTGGTGAATGTATTTTTTGTTTTTTTTGTAGATGAACATGACAAAAATTAACAATTTTACATTATGTAGATGTTAAACATACTGATATGGGAACCTTAGTTTGGGATGAAATTATTTATTTGAACAGGACTAATTCACTATTCCAAAAAAAAAAAAAAAAAAAGATGTGATAATTTTGTTTATTTTGCTCTTTCTAGTCTTTGTTTTGATCTCTTTCATTCTTTTAAAGCCAAGTGAATATTGTCTTCATGTGCTTTTAGGCAACGCAGTCATGACACACAAAGACAGTTTGTGCTCAGTTTCCCTCAGTGTTGAGGGAATGACTTGTAACTCGTGTGTCCAGTCCATAGAGCAGAGGATTGGGTCTCTAGACGGGGTGATACACATAAAGGTAATGACTAAATTTAAATAAAATGTGTCTGTTTTGATGTGCTGTTCTTTAAATGTGACTGCTCATAATGTCTTGTCACATCTCTCCCACTTCAAGAATGGGATCTAAAATTATAACAGTTGAGACTGTAACTTTTATTTATTTTTAAACAGAAATATATACGGGTACTCTATTTTAATCACAAAACATTTCTGTCCTTCAGATGCAGGTGGTTGATTAATGTTGCAGTCTTATTGTCTCTATATCTGATTTGAAAATCAGACACACGTCCGTGTACCACGTGAGATGGCTTAAATACAAGAGCAGTGGTCTGTTGTTTTGTTTTATTGCATGTTTACCCTGCAGGCCAAGTTTGAAATGGAAGATAATGTAATTGTGTGTTACCAATAACTCTCTGCCCTTTGCAGGTCTGCGACAGCAAGTCGATATGTCCTCTGCACCCTCAGGAAAATGTTGCGTCTTGAGTGAATTTAGTGCCTGGATCATTTAGTCAACCTGTCTAGAAATGATCTGCAGGGAGTAAATATATATTTACATTTTACCTATTTGTTAGAGCATAATTTATTTCTTTGTATCATCATTAAAAAAAGTAAAAGGTTAATCCTGTAAGCAGCAAAAAACTCGCTAACTGCTTTATTTTTTTTTTTTTAGTTTTACTTAGTGTGAAGTCAGGTGATTCCTTCTGTTTGTCACATGTTTCTTTCTTGCTCAAGAAACAGACGTGAGGGTTATCATGCTGAGCGAGCATGGCCACAAACTCACTTCAGCTATTTATTTTATGCTCAAAAGTTTATTGCCGAGACCAGATAGATGCACAGTAGGGCAGTAAAATGTCATTAAAATAGAACCGACTGGACATTGGTGGTCATATGAGGCTATAAGAAGAGTTATTTTTGTTTTTATCTAAATAATCTTTGAACTTGCAGGAAGTTACAGTAATGTGTATAGCCATGTAATAAAATAACTAGGCATCTTGTTGGTGAATGGTGTTCCCAAGGAAGTTTCTAAATGTCCTGAATCCTTGGCTGGGCTTCACAATTTCCTCACTTGAGGCTTTCAATCTTTATTTTTTCCCCAAGTATGTTCATAAAATTTATGTGACTTATTTATTTAATTATTTCGCTAAATAGTTTCAGTTGTCACAGGATCTCAAACCTGCCTCAAGAATATTAGAGCTGTATTTTGACACCTGCACCTGCAAGTTTAAAAACCACACAGATGATAAAAAAGAATCATTCATAAAATAAATGTCATTCATAAAACCACTCCAAATAGTGGTTCTAAATGTAGTTCTTCAAAAGTGGACTCCAGTAGATTAGATCATAAATGTAGCGGCGTCATTAACCAAGGTGGTCAGCAGCACGAAGGCTCAGTGGTTAGCACTGTTGCCTCACAGCAAGAAGGTCCAGGGTTCAACCCCTGGTCGGACCTGGGGTCTTTCTGTGTGGTTTCAAGTGAGACCTGTTTAGGGAGCACATGGTGGGGGTTAAGGGCCTTGCTCAGGGGCACAGAGTGGAGCTTGAACCGGCGATCTTCCAGTCACAAGCCCACTGTCTCTAACCTCTGTGCCACCACTCCCCCAGGTCTCCCTTACAAAACAGATCTGTGATCTCAATGGGATTTGCCTGGTTGAATAAAGGTTCATAAGTAAATAAACTGTGAGTGGAGGTGGGCAAAAAAATGTATATGCAAGAACTAAAACACAATTTTGCTGATTTTACACAAGCTATGATTTTCAACAACTTATAGTCTGCTGTTTCCTTGGTTGCAGACTGATACCTAAACCGAAAATTAGCCCTTTTTCTCGCAATATTTTTGCAATTTTAACTCCCAACTAATCAGCTGTTGCAGCCCAGTTGGAACCATCTTAAAGGCTTAATTTGATCAATAAAAATGAAAAGCTACCTTTTGATATCTTCACTTCATAGGGTTACTTTATTGATTAGTAGAATCAAAATGTTCCTTAACTTGTAATATTTGATTTGTAGGTGTCTTTAGAGCAACAGAGAGCTACTGTCATCTTTGACCAGAGTCAGCAGAGCCCCACGTCTCTAGTAGAGGCCATCGAGGACATGGGATTTGCTTCTAGTGCACCAGGGAGCAGCACAGCCACTCCAGTGTCCACAGATACCCACCTGCTCTCTACCTCAGGGTTGACAGCTGCAGCCCGACAGGAAGCTTTGGAAAAACTGTCACAAATTCAAGGAGTGCTGGATGTCCGAGAGAGCCTAGCACAGTCAAGTTTCACTGTCACTGTCATCCCTTCCCTGACATCTGTACAGCGGCTGAGAGAGGTAGTGGATGGAGCAACACCTGTAGAGGTCCAAACTCCTGGCAGCCCCACGCTAAAAGGCCTTAAGTTGTCTCAGCCGGATGCTGAAGGGGACAGAGCTGCAATTCTGAAGTTGTGCATTGAAGGAATGACCTGTCACTCCTGCACCACCACTATCGAAGGGAAGATTGGGAAACTGAAAGGAATTGAAAAGATCAAAGGTGACATATTTCAGTTTTATACAGATACAGTAGCTTTTAGTTAATGTATAACTTCATGGTCAAAGCTACAAGAAAGTGTGAGCACAGCTGCTTCATCGTGTGACTCTCAGATTATCGCTGTCGTGTCACTGTGCCCTCAGAAAGATTTCTTTGTAGGATTTTACTATGACTCATAGAATCGTTCACTGTTTTTTGTTGGAGGGCGTTCCATGCAGACAGACAGGATTATGTTTGCTCAACATGCCATGTCATTGTTTATTGTGAGCGTTTGTGCAGCCAGCTTGATGTCGAGCATTTTAGGCACATTTAATTATCAACAAACACCTACTGAACAACAAAAGTCATGGTCTAATAACGTGTCTTTATTAAAATGGAATTAAAACGTAGTATGTGTTTTAACTGTGGCTAAATACGTTTTAAGAAATGTGTATTTTCACGCAATATTAAACTACTGTATTTAAATTCAATTCAGTTTATTTATACAGCACCAAGTCAAAACAGAAATCATCTCGGGGCACTGAACAGAAACATTCATATATAAAAATAAGTTAACACTATTTACATGTATAGCAAAGCTACTTAGTCTGTAGCTGCACCCCCAGATTTTGTCCTTTTGAGTTCACAATTAAACTAAATCATATGATTAAAAATCAGGGGTAAAAATGCATTTGACTTAATGTAGCTAAATGTTTTTTTTTTGTTTTTGCATTGGTCAGGATTACTGCACAGTTTGATAAACTAGTCACACCACCTCACTTCCAGTAATTTAAAACTAAGTGTTGGTTCAAGCTGAAACGGATCAAATAGTTTATTCTTCGTGGGTTTTGTTTTTCATGAAACTGAGTTAACAAAATTTAATGAGAACTGTTTTAATTAATTTGATTTAATAAACGATATGACTGTAGACCCTTTGATTAGATTGTATGGAAACTTTTTGAGACACAACTTTCTCACTATTCCAGCACTGATGCAACCTGAGAGGGCAGTGAGGAAATAGTCATCCAGTCTGATGTCCACATTACAGTTGGCTTATCTAAAAAAAACGCAGATCTACAAACAACACAAATGCTTTGAAGATGCAATTTGTTGCGCTGCCCTTGCATAAACAGTGTAAAACATGTATAAGGAGATTTTTATTGTTAATTTTATGTTGGCTTCAAGCAAACTTGAACAGCTGTAATAGCCGCTTGGCGATCGTGGTCCTTGGGTTGATCATAGCTTAAAAAGTCAAAACATTTATGGTCTGCAAAATTTCCTTATTTTCAACCCGTTGCTCACACCTCCAGGTTGAGTTTCAGATTTGATGCTGTCCTCAAAACCTCTCTTTAAATTTTAACAAGCGTCACAGTACAAAAAAAGCAAAGCAGTATTTTAAATCAACTCTCTTGTATGAATATACAGTTTAGAGTAATATATTAAATTTACATATGTTTTCTAATCCAAACATGATTATCTTCTGTTTAGTCACTCCATGACCTTGTAAAATAATTAGCTAGGCCATTTTTAGTTTTGTAAATTAAATTTACATATTGTGTCTTTGCTCTCCACAGTTGTTTTAGACTCTCAGGAAGCTACAGTTGTTTACTTGCCTTACCTCATCTCTGTCCAAACCATCATCGACCAGATTGCTGTGGCGGGTTTCAACGCCTCTGTTAAGTCCAAGCCCCGCCCCCTGCAGCTGTCCCCCAGAGAAATCGAACGTTTTGTTGATTCTCAAAAATCAACGGCGCCTTCATCGTCGGAAACATCGGAGGAGACGGAAATCTTCATAGACACAGTTCTTGTCATGCTCAGGGTAAAAGGCATGCACTGCCGCTCTTGTGTGGTCAATATTCAAGACAATATTTCAAAGCTGCCTGGAGTTTCGTCAGTGGAGGTCTTTCTGGAGAAGGAGAAGGCCACAATCTGCTACGATCCTCTGAGGATCACCGTCCCTGATCTGCAGAGAGCTATCGAGGCGCTGCCTCCAGGAAACTTTAAGACCGAACCCTGGGACTCGTTTGCGCTCAGTCCTGCACCTACATCACCGCCACCTGCCTCGCCTGCATCACGGCCTTGCTTCACCCAGCCTCTGAGTTCTGTCATCAATATTCACATTGAAGGCATGACGTGCAACTCCTGTGTGCAGTCTATCGAAGGCATGATCTCCCAAAGAAAGGGGGTGATGTCGTCCCGTGTCTCTCTGGTTAATCATCAGGGGACTTTCGAGTATGATCCTCTCCTGACCTCGCCAGAAGAGCTGAGGGAAGCCATAGAGGACATGGGCTTTGATGCAACTCTACCTGGTGAGATGTTTTGATAGTAGATCAGTTACTTTCATATTGTAAGGGTTTAATTTGAATTATTCTGAATTACTCATTGATATTCTGAAGTTTAGTTTCATGCAGATTTTGCTCTACTCATCAAATAGCTGTTACGACAAGTGGTTTCAAAAGCTTCTGCACAGCTGCTGAAAATTGTTCTAACTTGAACATAACATGTTGTAACTTCCTGCACATGGCACTTTAATATTTCTTCAAACAGAGACCAATTCCCTGCTGCCTTTGCCAGAACCCAGTTTTCCAAAATCTCCAAGTACGGCACGTGTTCAAGAGAAGGAGTCAGACGATTGTCGTAGCAAAACCCCACAAGGACACACTGGAGACACACCATCGAAATGCTACATTCAGATCGGAGGGATGACGTGTGCTTCTTGTGTGTCAAACATCGAGAGAAACCTTAAAAATGAACATGGTTTGACGAATTTAGATTCAATCCTATTTATTTTTTTACTTGATATCATCTTTTTGCTGTTGTTGAAAACTACAAAGATCTTTTCTTCTTTTTTTTTTTTTTCAGGCATTTATTCCGTTCTGGTAGCACTTATGGCTGGTAAAGCAGAAGTCCGCTATAATCCTAAAGTCATTGACCCCCTGAGCATCGCCGAGTGTATAAAAGAGCTCGGCTTCACTGCCACTGTGATGGAGAATTACGAAGGCTCAGATGGAAACCTAGAACTTGTGGTGAGTCAGTGTAACAGCACGATGCGTGCACCACTTAGGTTAATCATTTACATGGATACATGCAACAAGACGCTTATTCGTCATTTACGTATTTTTTTATTTTTCCCTCTTCATCTACTTGACTACTCCTAACCTTTCAGGTCTGGGGGATGACGTGTGCATCTTGCGTTCACAAAATTGAATCCAGCCTTGTGAAAGAAAAGGGGATCATATATGCCTCCGTTGCCTTGGCAACCAACAAGGCACACATCAAGTTCGACTCTGAAATTATAGGGCCGCGAGACATCATCAAGCTGATTGAGGTATTTTCTTTAAACCTGTTTTCCTCTAGTTATGTTCAAGTTTTCTCGTTTAACTTCAACCGTCAGGAGAATGGATTGAATAAAACGTATAATTTACTTCTAAATCCTTTAATCACAAAAATCTGAGGTTTGATGAATAGTTTGTTGTTGTTTTTTTTAGAAACTGGGATATGAAGCATCTTTAGTCAAGAGAGACCGAACTGCCAGCCACCTGGACCGCAGCAAAGAGATACAACAGTGAGAATTTTACATCTTTATCCCTGACTGTAAAATGGTTTGCAGCAATGTCCGATAAAATATTTGAAACCCTCAGTTTTACTGTTATTCAACTAATTGTTACTGTATTCGTTGGAAATCACAAATTTTTAATTGCAACAATTACACCGTTTAATCTTTATTTGTCTGATTGGTTTCTAATTATAGTTCTCATACGGAAGACTGGAGCTAAATATGTCACCAGTTTAAGTTGCAGCTGGAATGAGCGGTGAAATGCCTCTGTAGAAAATAATTGTCTCTTATACCCCTCGTGCTTCGTTTGATTTTAATTTTAAACATCTTACAGATATTATCGATGGCATACTGAGTCTTCTACATTGTTATAAATTCTAGAGAAAAGCAACGTATTTGTACAAAAAAAATTAGATTTTGTGTTTGGAATTCGCTGGTACGTCTGATTCTTGTCACCAGTCAGTTGGTGTGTGCATAGTTCGTGACGTTCACCATCTATGTAATCATCCCTGTTGTCCCAGCAGCCACCCTTTACATTTACAAGTGCAAATTAAACTCTTTGACATTTTGCATATATAGTTTAACAACTGGCCTTTGAAAGATGTCTCCTGTGAATCTTTTGTATTTTATTTTATTTTTTAAGTCAAGTCAGATTTATTTATATAGCACATTTAAAACAGAAACTGTTACCAAAGTGCTTAACACAAAGAGCACAGCAGCATCAAATAAAAAGTAACAAGATATACAGCACGTGGAATAAAAATATAAATCACAAAACATAATTAGAAACAGTGAAATAGTAAATCAGATCACCCTGTGTCAAATGCCAAAGAATAATTTAAAAAAAAAAAAAAAAAAAAAGCATAAACACAGTCAGAATGAATGAAATACTAAGTCAGATCATTAAAGAGACACATATACACGTAACATGTTCAGGCTGCTGTTTAATATACAGTATGTATTATATTATATTGCGTATATCTTAGATCCTTTTATATGGTTCCTTTTTTTATACTTGATATTTTTGCTATTTTGGGGTGTGACTGGGACCTTGTGTACATAATTTCATTCCACGTCATGCACCACATGTGATGTGAATGACAATAAAGAACCTTTAAACCTGTACATATTAAACCGGGTTTGCTAGTTATGCTTCTATTTGTTGTTGATACCAGGGTTAATAATGTCCACAGTAATTAGTTTTCCTCTTTAATAAAATTTGATTGCATTATAAAGTTATACGCATTTGTAACTAAGAAATCTTTTCACGTTTTAAGGTGGAAGAAATCCTTCCTAGTGAGTTTGATATTCTGCGTGCCTGTGATGGGAATGATGATCTACATGATCGTCATGGACCACCAGATGAAAGTTTCACATCACCGTAATGCTACAGTGGAGGACCTCAACCGTTTCCACTCCTCCATGTTCCTGGAGACTCAGCTGCTCCCAGGCCTCTCCGTCATGAACCTTCTCTCGTTTATCTTCTGTGTGCCTGTACAGGTAAACTCCAAGGATTAACCACGCTCCCATAAAGCATGAAATTGTAGTAGGGTGCTTTCAGATTGTGGGAGAAATAAAAGCAGACTCATTCAGGCAGCAGTAAAGTCATTCAGTTTTTTTCTTCTTAGTTTATTGGAGGTCGTTACTTCTACGTTCAAGCCTACAAAGCCTTGAAACACAAGTCCGCCAACATGGATGTGCTGATCGTTTTGGCCACAACCATAGCCTTCAGCTACTCGTGCATTGTCCTGCTTGTGGCCATGGTGGAGAAAGCTAAAATCAACCCCATCACTTTCTTTGACACGCCTCCGATGCTTTTTGTCTTCATCTCTCTGGGACGCTGGCTGGAGCAGATTGCTAAGGTCCAGCTCATGACACTTGTTGATTTGTCAAGTTTTCAGTGAACCTGTTGAGTCTTAACTTTATATTCTGCATTTGAGGCATCTAAAGTGTTTTATGTACTGTCTTTCAGAGTAAAACATCTGAAGCTTTGTCCAAACTGATGTCTTTACAAGCTACTGAGGCTACAATCGTCACCCTCGGCAGTGATAATAGTATTCTTCGGTAATCTTAGAATTCGTTACTCACTTTGCTCAAACTCACCTTCACATCTTAGTTTAGATTACAACACATCTAAATGTTGAAAATGAAAGATGATGATTTCCTGGCCCTCAAAATTTTGTATAACAAGTTTGTTTTATGTCCCATCACATGATCTAAAAGGTGAAATTTACTGTGATGCTGAAACGTCGTTGGATTGTTAATCGTCCGTTTGTGTTCCAGTGAGGAGCAGGTGGATGTTGAGCTGGTGCAGAGAGGTGATGTGGTGAAAGTCGTCCCCGGAGGGAAGTTCCCTGTCGATGGGAGGGTCATTGAGGGACATTCGATGGCTGATGAGTCTCTCATCACAGGTTTGTCGTACTGATGCAGTTTGCAGGTGATAAATGTCTTCACTGTTTATGGTAACATTAAGCTGTAATAATGTAAGCCGATTCAAGAAGACACAGTTTGTAATCGTCCTACTAACAATATCTTTGTTAGGACTTTTCACAACTGGTTTATTAAAAAAAGAAAAGCTAAGGTCTTTTGAAGTGAGGTTCTGTTGAAATGTGAATAACATTTAATATCTTACCTGTTTTAGATAGCTTCATTCAAGCTCATAAGTGTCATAGTGGTTTATGTGAGCGCTAGGTTATTACACTTTACACTGCTGTTATCTCCCTTTACACAGTTATTTACAGAATACAACATGGGATTACTGTCAAGTGCATACAGCAGCTGACCGTAGCACCTTTGGTGCATCCGGGAGATCAACTTATAGAAGAATTTTATATTTCTGCTGAAATAACAATTTTTTTTTTTTTTTTAACCGTGATGAAATTTGAGACAGGATCTACAGCAGGTAAGATATTAATTGTTCATAATCATTCACAGGACCCCACTTCAAATCATCTGAGCTGTAAACAGCAGCACTGATGAATACATAAGAATAAACACTTTCCACCTTTTTGTTTGGCATTTGATAGATTTGTTGTTCAGATTCATGTCTCATGTTCCACAGTAGCTGTGTTGACACTGTGTTAACCACAGTCTGTGCCAACTTTGATATTTAGCATTTTCTGTGTTGTACATTCAATCTGTCGACCTTGATGGGTTTCATTGTCCATTACAGCAGTACAAGTACACATAATGCTTGTTATTTTCATATATTATTGTTATTTTTATTAGCACAATCTGGTGCTTCCTTCCTTAGATGGATAACTTTACTAATCGTCATTTATAATGTATGTAATGTTTTTGTTCAGGGCCCTGAGATGACTTCTGTTGTGGCATAGTGCTCCATAAATAAACTGAATACTGTATAATTTAATCTGAAAAGTACAACAGTTTGCTGTAAAAAATTTAAACTGTAAGAATTATTTGTTTGTTGTTTCTGCTGTGTTCACAGCATGTTGCCTGAATAAATGTTCCATCTGATTGTCACATAGATAAACTTGACTGTATGTGCAGTCTTTGGTTATGTGAGCTTTGTTCAGTTTCCTCCGGTAAAGCAGTTTGTTTTGCCTTACATTGTTAGTTTCCTCTGAATAGCTGTTTATTTGTAATTCCAGGCGAGGCCATGCCGGTGACAAAAAAGCCTGGGAGCTCAGTGATCGCAGGCTCCATAAACCAGAACGGCTCTCTGCTCGTCAGCGCTACTCATGTTGGGCAGGAAACCACCCTGTCTCAGATTGTTAAACTCGTGGAGGAGGCTCAGACTTCAAAGGTAATGTATGAAATCTGTGCTGTATTTTACAAACTCTGAGCCTAATAGACTCAGCGTGATCGTTATTGTTTTATTTTAGGCTCCCATTCAGCAGTACGCAGATAAGCTCAGCGGCTACTTTGTCCCCTTTATTGTCGGCATTTCTGTGCTTACGCTGATCGCCTGGATCGTCATTGGGTTTGTAGACTTCAGTCTTGTGGAGAGCATCTTTCCTGTGAGTTCCTTTTTTTATTTGCACCTGTTAGTTCCTCAGCTGATGAGGAAATGACTTTATTCTTTTTATACGTAACTAAAAGCCACTGCATGTTCATTTCCTGTTATTTATTTTTATGGTGAAGATATGCAAATCGCTATTTGTGAAAGGGAAAAACTTAACAGCTCCTTTCTTTCCACCTGCAGGGTTATGATAAAAGCATTAGCAAACCTGAGGCAGTGATCCGGTTTGCCCTCCAGGCCTCCATTACAGTGCTGTGCATCGCCTGCCCCTGTTCTCTTGGCTTGGCAACCCCAACAGCTGTCATGGTGAGCACAGGGGTTGGAGCTCAGAACGGCATCCTGATAAAGGGCGGAGAGCCTCTTGAGATGGCACATAAGGTGCGTTAGTGACGACTGACTCTTCTGTGTGGAGTTGATCATGTAACAGAGCAGCCTTCAATTTAAACACTAAAAATTGTTCCACTTCTTTGTGTTGTAAAGCACTTCAGTGTGGATTTTAATGTATTTAAATACCACCAAACAATTAATAATCATATTGATCGTCTAATTTAATTATCTGTTCTATGCAGGTCCAATCAGTGGTGTTTGACAAGACGGGGACCATCACCTACGGTGCTCCAAAGGTTGTCCAGGTCAAGATGGTTGTGGAGGGGAATAAGATGCCTCGCTCCCGCCTGCTGGCCATCGTTGGCACAGCTGAAAACAACAGCGAGCATCCACTGGGAGCAGCCATCACCAAGTACTGCAAACAGGTTGGTCCTAACGTCAGATTCGACCTCACACTCCACCTTCACATCTGAAGAAAGTGCCACTCACCTGAGACGATCCATTATTTCCTGTGTGCAGGAGCTCAGCACTGAATCTCTCGGCACGTGCACCGACTTCCAGGCAGTGCCGGGCTGTGGCATTCGATGTCAGGTCAGCAACACGGAGACTCTGCTGAAGCAGCTGGACAATGACGGCGAGGACAATAACCAGCGCAACAGCGTCCTCGTCCAGATCAGTGACACTCTGACAGCCACCAGCTCCCATCCACTCATCATGGACCCACAGCCACTCAGTGCGTTGAGAAGTTTAGACCTTCATGTTTTAAATATAAAAAAGGTATGCTTGATTCACTTAAAAAAATCTTTTGTGTTCAGGTTTGGTTCAGACAGCCAGTTTTATTGTCCTGATCGGCAACAGGGAGTGGATGAGAAGAAACTGTCTGATCGTGGGTCCAGACGTCAACGAAGCCATGGTGGAACATGAGCGCAGAGGACGTACGGCCGTTCTAGTAGCTGTAGACAGTGAGTGATGCTCCACAGACTGCTGCAAACTATTCTTCTTGAAGAAAGGTAGACAAGGACTCACGTCTTTTTTGTTGTGCTTAGATGAGCTGTGTGCGATGATAGCCATAGCTGACACAGTGAAACCCGAGGCGAAGCTGGCAGTGGACACTCTGACGAGCATGGGGCTGGAGGTTGTTCTGATGACTGGGGACAACAGCAAGACGGCTCGGGCCATCGCTGCTCAGGTTAAAAAAAATTAAATAAAAATAGAAGGGGAACATGATAATTGTCATTTTGAGTCATTATAATCAAGATTACCTTTCTACATTTTATAAAGTAAAAAAAATGTATTCTATATTAGCTGCAGTAAAAATATATTCTTTACACATATTTAGTGTTCTTAGTTGTATTCCAACAGGTGGGCATCAGGAAGGTGTTTGCAGAGGTCCTGCCCTCCCATAAGGTGGCCAAAGTGGAGCAGCTGCAGCAGACGGGAAGAATAGTCGCCATGGTGGGGGACGGGGTTAACGACTCGCCTGCTCTGGCCATGGCAGACGTCGGCATCGCCATAGGAACTGGGACAGACGTGGCCATAGAGGCAGCAGATGTGGTGTTGATCAGAGTAAGAAAGAAGTTAAAGCATGCAGCATGGCCTGCAGCTGACACACAAAACTGGATATTCACATACTTTTATTTCCACAGACACATGATTACACTTTAAAAAAAAAAACAGTAGTCCCTCACTTATCATGGGGGGTATGTTCTAGACACCCCCGCAATAGGTGAAATTCCAATATTTTAAGACTTTATAAACCCTTCCCACACTCTTGCGGTGTTCTCTAAACACTCTAAAAGAGCACAGTGAAAGAGAGCAGTACAGACTGATGCTACGGTTACTGAGTCGATTGGACTGGCCACTGGGAGCACAGGGACATTTCCCGGTGGCCTGGCCCACTCAGTGATCGCTGAAGGGGACTAAAGGCATGGTTCGGGTCGCGTTTGATTATTTTAAATAAACAATCCATGCCACTCGTGCGGCTCACTCAGGTGTAAGACAGACCACCCCCGCCCCCTCCTTTCTTTTTCTGAAGCTATCTGTTGTGCACCTGCCTGTGACAGCCTCAGAAAGAGAAAGGAGGGGCGAGTGGGGTGGGGTGGTCTTGTCTTATACCCAAGTGAGCTGCACTCAGCCACTTAAAAAAAAACTGATTCACTCTTATTTTACCACTTGTTTTCTTCAATGTTCTACATTTGTTCATCTGATCTGTTCATCCCTGCTCCCTGAGCACTATTGATGGGGGAAAGACAGACCCCCACCCCCTCCTTTCTCTTTCTGAGGCTGTAGTGACAACCTCAGAAAGAGAAAGGAGGGGACCTGTGGTGGGGTCTGTCTTTCCCCATCGCCAATCTTGTCTCGTTTACAATCTTACATTGAAAACCCGCAAGAGTGAATCCGCAAAATCAAACTGCGAAGAACTGAGGGACTACTGTATTTAGGTTTTTGAGCAATGCAATCCAGTTCATAAATGAACAGACAATTTAGCTGTACAGTATTTACTTTGTTTATTTAAAAAAATCTGTTGCCTCACTGCTTTTTATTTTCCTCCTCTGTGCTGAGAGTAACTTGGTCACCAAGGAGAGAAATCAGCTTATGTCAGAAAAATGCTGTTATATTAAAATAACCCCATCGGTCTTGTTGTAAAAGGGACCTTTAATGTTGCTTTACCATTCTCAGTTATTAAGTGTCACTCAGTGTGTCGGTACTTCTCATTTCCTGTGTTTGCAGAATGATTTGTTGGATGTGGTCGGCAGTATTGACCTCTCTAAAAAGACCGTCAAAAGGATAAGGATCAACTTTATCTTTGCTCTCGTCTACAACCTGGTTGGAATTCCTATAGCTGCTGGTATGCACGATAAAATATTTCAAATATATAAAATATTTAATACATCCTCACACTTACAGCTGTAGATAAGAAATTTAGAGGAAATCCGTGTTGAGAATGTTATCTTTGCAGGGGTGTTCCTTCCCGTTGGTCTGGTGTTACAGCCGTGGATGGGTTCTGCTGCGATGGCGCTCTCCTCTGTCTCTGTCGTTTTGTCGTCTCTTCTACTCAAATGGTAAGAGACATATTTACATTTTTCCGAATGCCTTTTTGTGCACCTGTTTGTGTTGATTGTGATGTTCTCCTTGCGTCTTTGTGCAGTTACACTAAACCCACCGCTGAGAAGCTGGAGGCCAAATTTGGGAACAGCAGGCGGCAGGGCAGCTTGTCCGACGTCAGCGTCCACATCGGCATGGGAGATGTGCGCCGTCCCTCCCCCAAACTCAGCCTGCTGGATCGCATCGTGAGCTACAGCCGAGCCTCGATCAACTCGCTGCGCTCCGACAAGCACTCGCTCAACAGCATGGCGCTCAACGAGCCCGACAAACACTCCCTGCTGGTGGAGGAGACGCTGTGTGAGGAGATGTGCTGAGGAGGCGCAGCTCACGTCGCCAACTAAGACTTTTATTACGCTGAAATATGGTAACTGCAGTTATTTAAGACTATGAAAGACTTTCTATAAATCCTGGTCCGTCCTTCCGCTGTAAAGAGCAGAAATAATTTTACTCCTAAATCCAAAGACGATCAAACCTCAGTGCCCCAGTGGACACTACAAAGTTTGAACTAAATTTCCTTAAGAGGAAAATAACACTGTTGAAAAATTACTCATCAGACTATTTATATTATTTATCTACCTTGGTTTTTATATCCTCTTGTGAAGAATTTATTGCTGAATCCAAATTTTAACTTTTTATTTTTGGATTGTCCAAAACACACAGCGTATATACACAACGTGTACTACATGATGCGCTAAAAGCTAACTTAAGTACCGGTAGCCTTATGACAAGCAGTAAGTGATTTAAAACAGCCGAGAGAGCTGGAAATGTTACCCTAAAGTGCCAATCGATCTGCTGCGCTGGTAAAGTTCAACACATTCCACACATCGCAGCAGACAGGTTTCCTGCACTTCTTGTTCCCAAACTGAACAAAGGTCAACAAAACATGTGTTGAACATTTGGTTTCTGCACTTTGTCAATGTGAATATTACTCATTTATAACGCTGAAGTCCATTCAGATGATCACTTGTGACCACACTGTAAACACATTCATGCACTGCTTACAGTGTTGATGCAGATCTGTTTGCCAGCCGTTTGTATTTTGAAGGATTTCTGTGAATGCACTTGATAAAGTATTCTAATGTTGGGAGAAGATCAACTGAATATGCGCTGACGAAATAAGTAGATCATTGTCTTTTATAAGTTCACTTTGTGTAATCAAAGCTAAAGAGATTAGACTTGTTACTGAACAGTCTCGTTTTGTTTTTGCACCGTATTTAAGCTAGACACAAAATTAGCAAAATATAGAATTTTATCTTAATCTGAAGGATCTACTTTCTCATCATGCGCTCTGTTCTGTAGCGATCGTGTCTTGAGTGCTATTCAATGTCTTGTAGACTTGTCTGTCCTGTTTCTTCTGAACATTGTGCCTTTGATTAAAATGTTTGTAACATTCCCGCTGTGACCACAAGATGGCGCTGGTGACAACACACTGATTATTGAATCAACTTTTATTTTGTCCAGTTATTGTCGACATTACATCACCCCAACATACTGCGAAACAATCACATACAGTTTGTTAGTGTTTAAAATGTTTTTTTTTCATCAGTGCAAGTTGTAGACTTGTCACATTTGTATTCTTTAGCAGAAATTAAATAAGGAGATCCAACAAAGTTCAGTCAAGTCATCTGGACTTGTTTGTTTTGTTTTTTGAGACGTTTCACCCTTCATCCAAAGGACTTCATCAGTCAGAGGAGCCACAACAAACTCAGTCCCACAAGCAGCACACTCACATAGTGGGTCAACCAGTTTGCTGGTGAT
>JARVGS010001166.1:22858077-22875280 GCA_031762315.1 Hypsolebias antenori | reverse complement strand
GTCGCTTCGCTCTATAAGTCGCAGGGCATACAAATCTGGAAAAAAGGTGCGACTTATACACCGGAAAATACGGTAATTAGCGTTACACCAGTACTGACAGGTGGGGGGAGGTGCGCAGTTCGGTTTTGTCGTTCGAAGCGCTCGGTTGTTAAGGGGGCGGGACGCCCTGACGTATTACGTCATGAAATTAGCATATCATGATATTTTTGTTGCCCAGACAACCTTTTTTTACCGGTATTATCGTGAACGATATGATATGGCCCAGCCCTACTGCAGACAACAGAGACCTGTCCCTACAGTAAACCGTCAAAAGTTTAGTATTCAAAAGAAAAAGTCTAGAAGTCGCCTGAATGTCAGATTTCACTGTCTCAATGAAGCAGGACTAGCTGAAGTGGTCAAACCGAAGAAGCAGTAAACAGTGTTGCCAGCTTGGCAACTTTGCCGCTATATATCTACCTTATTTGTAGCCCCCATGCTGCCTTGCGCGGATTATGAGCGCAACTTCCAGCACAGACCAGAACCGGCATTTGTTTATGTGCCAACAGTACGAGCTAATGTAGTTACTCCGAGCATTGTGGATTTAATTTCAACATGTGGGAACACCACCTGTCAGAGCTCAAACAGGACAGTATAATCATACCACTGCCTACTGCAGACAAGTGATGCAGGACGACCTGAAGAAGTGGCTGCAGATTACATCTACAGTACTAGCATATTTAGATACTTCATTAACTCAGTTTTTCTGATGGAAAAGTGATGAACAACCTGAAAAGTTCTGAGGTATACACAGTAATAGGATGGGTGGCGTTTTGTTAAAAGAGGTGGGACACGATCTTATTGACCTTAAAGCAGGCATTGAGCCCAGCCAAAGTCCTCCATCCCCCAGCTTGGGTTAAATGTAGAGAAAATTGTATTACCGAAGACAAACAAATACTGTAATGCTGTGCCCTCCACAGAAGTCTGTTGGAGTCAGCCTCCCCACCTTCACAGATATTTACACCTGTTTTGCCCCACTCCTCTCAGGAAGGAGGTTGAGGAGCATTAAGTGTAGAACCACAAGAATGAGGAACAGCTTCTACTCTGAGGCTGTTAGACTCATGAATCTCTAACCAGAATAATCATTGGGAAATATCACATCATGTTGCTGCTGATCTGTTTCATGTTGCTTTGTTCATTCGTACTCATCTGCTCACACAGACTCACGTTTGTGCTGCTGTTCGGTGTATTGCTTTTATACTACTAGTGCTTAGTGTATTTTTATTAACGTTTTCTTCTTAGTTCATATCATAGATCTTATTACTGTTGTCCGTTTACATTTTAATACTTTTGTTGGATGTAACTGGGACATGTGGTGGAACGACAAATAAAGAACCTTGAATCCTTGAATCCTTGAGAAAAGAAGTTGAAAAAGGTGCATGGGAACCAAATCTGAAATGAGCAGTTAAAGGTTTTAAACAGTACAAAGAGTTTGAAACAAGTGAAGAGAGCTCCATTCATTAATAATGAGGAAAACATGGCAGTAAGAAAAGCTAAATTTTTCAAAAAGTTAAAACTGCACAAATATGAAGTCACAGCATGAATGTCCAGAATGAGAACAAAAAAGGTGAAATTGTGTCATCTGGACCAGTTTCTTTAAGTGAGAAACGTTTCATCCCCCATCCAGAGGACTTCCTCAGTCTACAGCCTACCAACCAGATCTGTCCCATAGGTAGCCTCCACTGCTGTGTTTCAACTGGGCAAGCAGTGAAGGTTGCCTATAGGACAGCTCTGATTGGTAGGCTGTAAACAGAGGAAGTCCTCTGGATGGGGGATGAAACGTTTCTCACTTAAAGAAACTGGTCCAGATGACACAATTCCACCTTTTCTCTTGTTATCTACCTGGATGATTGAGCTTACAACCCTTTATGTCCTGAATAAGCTGAACATTTTGATTTATGAACTGAATTAACACAAAAATTGCAGAACACTTTAGATACCAAAAAATGCATGGAAAAAGAAAGGGGATCTCAATTACAACTGTCGGCACCCTAATGTCTCAGCTTTATGTCCATGTGCAGCTGTGCTGGAGTTTTACTTGTATACAAATAGTTCTTAGATCAAGAGATCCACAGAAGCAACAAGCTTCTGTTCCCCAGACAGATGTGGGTTTTACGCAAAGGGAAGAAGGGCAGGGGTGACAGCGGTTTTCCTATGTGTGAGCCTACTGGTATGACTCCTCAGTGAGACATGGGGGAAGTGTGTTTTACATCATCTGCAGGAAGAAAGATGTCACTGACGATGCAGAAATGAATCTATCAGGGAGAGGAAGGTGGAGCTGAGCACATCTACAAGTACCTCCAACAAACTTCCTCACTGAAGAGCAGACAGCAGTTATCACTGGCCCCTCACAACAAGCATGAAGAAATGTTTAGCGTCTCAGTGTGTGTGTGGTGTACTGTATTTGTCTTCCACAAGGCTAGACAAAAAGGAAGCTATTGTTTGGCCTAGTGGAGGCAAGGTTAACCTCCTAACAGAGTAATCTACTGTAGGTCTGAGTCAAGTTCCAGCAGTTCTTTCATCATGTCTCTAACAAAGTCCAGATGCCAATGCAGCTGGTCACCAACTTGGTCTAGTAATGAAACCCTCTGCATGGAGTGTCCGTCCACAGCCTGGACTAAGATCCAGGCATGAGCAGCCAAATGGGCCTGATGAGTAAATGTGGAAGATTTAAGACCAGGTTCTGGAATGCTTAGCACATGGAAGATTGTAAAGGATTTAAAGCAGCAACAAAGCTTTGAGAACTTACAACACAATCTGTGTCTCATCTGCCTCCACACACATTCATACACACTCTACTACATCCCTGCAAAGAGCATCTGAATCTGTAGAGACTGATCAGAGCTTTAGATCACATCCAGACACTGATGGGACGCACATCCGAGGCAATGAGGAGTTCAGTGTCTTGCCCAGGGACACTTCAACAAGTGACTGATGGTGGAATCAAACCCCCAACTTACCAAACATGTTTTCTGAATGAAAGATGGCTGACAGTGTGCAGTATTTTACTGGTTTGTGGAGAAAATGGATTGACTGTTGCTTCCACAACAAAATCTTTGTTGGAGCGATGTTGAAGTTTGAAGATGATGTATCCTGTTTCAAATTTCCAACAGCTGAGCCACACTGGTGTGTGCAGGCCAGTTGTCATGGATATGCTGCCACCGCGCTCCACCCAGGACTCTGACACACTGCAAACATGATGATAAACTGCCACATCCACACTACATGGTCTAAAACCATTGCGGACCTGTAATAGACAGCCCTTTGTGTTGTTAATACACTCCTGAAAACCTTGTCAAGAGTTTGCTGTCTGTCTCATGTTTTTTCTAGCGGTAGGGAAGTTGTCATGTGAAATGAGCCTAACAGCCAGGTGACAGATCAGGAAAAAGGGTTTTGCTTTATTTTATCAAATATTAGAACACATACAAGATTAAAGACAGATTAAAGAAAGCTTCAAGAGTGTGATTCTTACTTTGGTGGAGTTGAAAAATGGTTGTTAAAAGAGTTTGTAAAGGGGAAAACATACAGACAGAGGAATAAGCTTTTGTTTGCTGGAAAGTCTCCAGGGGAACAAGCAGTTCCCTGTCGCTGAGGGGTTTAAATAGTGAATATTTCTAGTTTTGGAGATGAGTGCTTTTCTGGAGTGGAACAGACCAGGGAAGACAAGTAAATCTTAATGTTTGTAGTGCAAGATATTCAAGTGGGAAGAAGTTACACAGTAGAAAAACCAATGGAGTTTTTATTTTGTGTTTTACTTTTTAGCTTGTCTGAGGCAGCGCAGAGTGATGGATCCTGGCAAGTGGAGGAAGCAAAATCTTTTTGTGTGTGCGCTGACTTGATGGAGCGATTTCATCCACCACCAGGTACAACAACGGAGCCAGGGGTTGGCCAATGGTGGCCTTGACCATCATAGATTAATCTACAGTCACCCCAATTATTTGAGAAAACTAAACTTTTAAAACAAAAATAACCTTAGATAACTGGGTGTTCTGTTTGACAGTTTTCTGTCAATGGACAATCATTGCAAATTGTTAGTTTGCAACTGTTTTTACCATTTAAGGAACATTTCAAAGCTGCGAGCTATTTTATCTCAGACAGAATTACAAATGATTGTCCATGCTTTTATTTCCTCTCGGGTGGACTATTGTAACGGCCTTTTAGTAGGGATAAGTAAATCATCCATGGCTTCCCTTCAATCTGTGCAAAATGCTGCAGCCAGGCTTTTGACTAGAACCCACAGAACAGCCCATATAACTCCTGTTCTGGCCTCGCTCCACTGGCTTTCGATATATTACAGGGCTCACTTTAAAATTTTGGTTTTAACTTTTAAAGCACTCCATGGTGAGACTCCCAAATACATTTTGGACCTTTTGAAGCCACTCTGTCATTCTAGAACTCTAAGGTCTTCCAATCAGCTACTGCTGTCAGTTCCTAGAACTCATTTTAAAACTCATGGTGATAAAGCATTTCAAGTGGTGGCCCCAAGGCTCTGAAACGCTCTCCCTCTATCTATGCGCGGCTCTGAGTCAACTGTTGTATTTAAAAAAAGTCTTAAGACTTATCTCTTTAGACAGGCTTTTGGTTAATTGTGCTTATTGATTTTTAGAGTTTAGATTTGTGTTACTTTTTTGTACAGCACTCTGTGATTTTATGATTTTATTACATGTATCCCTTTCTGTACAGCTCGTTGTGATTCTTATGTCTGTGGAAGGTGATATATAAATAAAGTTTATTATTATTATTATTATTATTATTATTATTATTATTATTATTATTATTATTATTATTATAAAGTAGGAAGGTGCTTCAGGTATGTCCGACTGGGAGGAGACCCCGGGGAAGGCCCAGGTCACGTTGGAGAGACTATGTCTCTCGGTTGGCCTGGGAACACCTTGGAGACTTCCTAGAAGAGCTGGAATAATCACTTTGGAAAGAGATCTGGGCCCCCCTGCTCAAGTTGCTGCCCCCGCCACCTGACTTTGGACCAAGCAGAAGATAATGTATGGATAGATGGATGGATGGACAAACAGACAGATGGCTGGATGGATGGATGGACAAACAGACAGAAGGCTGGATGGATGGAATTCATGATAATTTACAATTACTGTTATTTTGACGTGTGTGCGGTGTGTGCATGCACGTGTCTGTTTAATCAGCAGTATGACGTGTTGGGTTTGAGAACCTGTTGATTTAATATATCAACCTACATCTTGTTTTTTTAACGTTGTATTTTTATTACATGTTGACTTACTGTGGAGGGCCAGTGAATTTGTATTGAATGTCCATATACTGTATTTGTAGTTTCCTGTATGAGTCTTATCCCAGTTGAACAAAATTATTAACAGTCATTATTGACTGTAACAACTAAAGTCTCAAGTTAGTCAGAGACTATATCGTTTTTTTTCTTTTCCAATATTAATTTTCAAATGATTATTCATTGTATATTAGCTTATAAAACACATTGAATATTTATACATGTTCCTTATAAAGCCCAAAAATAGGCTTTTGAGAGTTTCTGGTCTCTATTGACGTTTTTCCTCCCGTCCGATAGCTGTTCGCATGAAAAACTACATTACCCAACGTAAAACGTCCTCCTACCAAAAGCGCATGCGCAGTCGCTTGTTCTACTCTGGACAGCTGTAGGAGAAAATGGCAGCGTACATGCTAGGACAGCAGGTAAGGCATTCATACATTTGACATTTTATAAGCGATTATATTGAAGTTACAGCCGATAATATTCAAGCATAAAAATATGTTTTAATTGCAAGAATTGTTTGGGTGACCACCAGGTTTAGCTGAATATTTATAAATGTACACGAGGTGTTGTACTTGAATGACTGCTAACGAGTTAGCATCAAGCTAACTGCTCTAAACGCGGCGCACACAGCGTCACTTGTTTATTAGTTTAAGTTTGGTTTTCTGGTTGCATTGAAAATGTTTTTAACAACATATTTTTTAGGCCCGTCAGTTCAGCACGTCTGTGGTCAGACCTGTAGCAAAACTGGTCAAGGTAAATAATCCGGACCTAAGCATCACCAGATTGTATTGACTTAGTCGTTTTAGTTGATTTACTTTGTGATTGTTTATTTTATTTTCCAGCCTCCAATCCAGGTATATGGAGTGGAGGGTCGCTATGCCACTGCTCTGTTCTCAGCTGCCAGTAAGCAGAACAAACTGGACCAAGTAGAGCAGGAGTTGGGAAAAGTTTCTGTAAGTCTAAAAATCAGCACTCTAAACTTTGTTCCTCAGGTGATATAAATATTAATTGTTGTAAAAGGTTTGTTACTGTCAATGCTGACTCAGCTGCAAGTTTGGTTCCATCCACTGAATTTGTGATTACAGTATAGTTATTTTGTTTACATGGCAGGGCTATCACTTCTAAATTACCGGTACATTTGCTGAAAGTTTCTAAAACTTAATAGAAATTATGACAATATTTGCTATGGATGACAAATTTAAAACTGTTCAATGGAAATTCAGGCCGGTGATTATGCCAGAAGTTACCTATGTGGTATCTATCAAAAATTCTTTTGATTTTCTTTCAATTATAGTAGTTTAAAGAGTTTTGAAAACTTTCTTAACAGACCCATACTTTTGGATGACTTGGATTTTTTTTTAAATTATGATTTGTGCATTTTTGGTCATTACCTACTTTTTGTAATTTACATTGCTTCCTTAAGGGTATAAATTAATTTTCTGTGCCATCTTGTTTTATCAGACCCTGATCAAGGACCCCAAGATGTCCAGTATTTTAATGAATCCTCATGTAAAGCGCAACATCAAGCAGAAGGCTTTTGGAGATGCTCTTGTAAAGGCCAAGGTTTCACCCATCACTGTCAACCTCATCAGTAAGTGATCCCTCATAATGGCACTATGTCTCAATTGCTTTTAAGCATTTATTCTTGGGTTTGCTTAATATGTTTTCAACAATTTGTTATAAAGTGTTTGATTTTTTTTTTTTATTTTGTGTTTGTTATGTAGTGCTAATATTGGAATTTCCTCAAACAAAATTTTTTACCGTAATCTAAATAGGACTACTTGTCGCAACCTTTTTTTTCTTCTTACTGTTAATAATTTGGGTGTGCTTTCCAGGTATTTTATTTAGCATGCAAAATTTTCTGTATATGGTGCAAACATTTAAAAAGCCTATAGTGTAATGCATCCATTCATCTCTATCTACCTTAACACAAAGGAGGAGACATCTAATTATGCATAATGTAAGGATAAGTTATCGGCTGGTAAATTGATCAAGAAGATTTGGAGGCTGACTACTGTAGCCTGGTTGTGAGTGTAAAATACGCTGGAGCTCAGAAGCTGTTAATGAACCTAAAAATTAGGTGACTCTTAAGAGAATAAAGCCTCACTGTTCCCCCATGAGATGTTTTTCTACAACCAAAGTGTCATGGTGCTGGAAAACAGCATTTTGTAACATCTAACTGAAGTATCAGCATGTAAAGAGGAGTCAGGACACAGAAGTGATGTCAGTATTGTACCTTCTAAAAGAAACAATTACAAAATGGTCCTCTGTATACAATGTATATTATATATACAGTATATACATCATCAGACGTAGATCTTGAACATATTTAATTTTTGTTCTATAGATGTTTTGGCTGATAATGGTCGTCTTACTCTAACTGGGGATGTTATCAGTGCTTTTGGCAAAATGATGAGCGCACATCGTGGAGAGGTCATCTGTTCAGTCACGACTGCTCAGGTGTGTTGTAACTTTGATATGTAACATAATTTCCTATACTTTTAAATAACTAAAGCAGCTTGTATCACTCTCTGAAATAGTGACATTAAAGTGTTTTACAGTCTTTATATAGTTCATTTAATCAATGACCTGTTTCCTTTCAGCCTTTGGATGAAGCTAATCTTGCTGAACTGAAAGTAGCTCTGAAAGGATTTCTACAGAAAAATGAAACTATCAAGCTGGAGTCAAAGGTGCGGTTTCACTCACTGCATGATCCCATAAGTGTGCAAATAACCTTTCAGTCATTGACATTTACTTTTTGTGTTTGAAAAGTAATTTTAATCAAGTCTTGTGATTTTATCTAATATTTTTGACTCCTCTGTAATTTCAACTCATTTCCTCCTTGCAGTCTGATCCTTCGATCCTGGGAGGCATGATTGTCAGTATCGGAGACAAATATGTGGACATGTCCACCAAAACAAAGATCCAGAAGCTGACCAAGCTTATCAGGGAGACTTAAGTCCTGTGGACTTGGTGTTGGAAATGTGACCATCAGAGGAGATGCTGACAAATTGAAATTCATTCTTGTCCAAGCACTGTGGTTGCGTCATAAATCCAGTGTTTTGTGCTTAAGTTCTATAGATGTTAATAAAAACTACAAAAATGGAGAATCATTTTCTTGTCTTTGGCTCATTTGCAGAGACGTATTTTTCAAACGTTGAAAATACAAGAAAACAAAATTATATAAACATAGATATCAATTCCATCCATTATGCACAAAATTAATTAAAATACCAAGAGAAATCTAGTGTCTGAAAATAATTACCGGTATTAAATTTTTTAAACTTACTGCTCCTATTAAGTAAATCACAATACAATTTTTCCCCGATGGTTGTATCTGACTATGCTGGGGGGGAAAAAAGCATATCTACTTAAATGCATATAAAATATAATAAACATGCTCAAATACTATATTAATCTTTATGTTATTTTATTTATCCAGACTAGTTTTGTTGAGACAATTAGACTGGTTATGCACAAATGAAGCAATTTAAAGACATCAGTATTTCAATATAAACTACACGAAGACTTGACAATTGTTTTTACGCCGGATGTCCTTCCTGACACAACCACAGACCACCGAGCTACCACAGCCCTCTGTGTAGAGCAGAGAGCTGATATCTAGGGTTCCCAGGGGAGCGGATGGTGTGGGTTAAGGGCCTTGTTCAAGGGCCCAGAGTGGGACAGATGAGGGTAGAGACAGGTGTGACTGCTTCATTTATCCCACCCACATTTTTGATGTTGTCGGTACCAGGGCCTTCTTAACCTCTGCACCACCACACACACTCAGTATAAACTACACTACCATAAATAATTAAAAAGCTTATCAAAAGCAGGAGTTCTTCCATTAAAAGTTATAGTTGTCGAGCATAATGAGAGACTGAACGTTTTAACTTTTCATTATGAAAAAGCTACTTGACAAGTGAATACCGGATGTTTAGGTAGAAACTCATTCAGGAACACATTACATACAGCTGACACTAATATCTTGTTTGGATTTTCACCAATATATGCACATTTTAACCGTATGAACATCTGTCTCAAACAGCCACACGACATACAATGTATACTCACAAACACATGCACATACAGTATGTCCAAATATATTTTTAAATTCTTTATTAGCATCTAGTTACTATTAATTTTAGTGCTAGTACAGGCCGCACGATGACTCAGTTGGTAGAGCTGTTGCCTCTCAGTGAGAAGGTTGCTGGATTGAATCACAGCCGAGGACCATTCTGGGTGGAGTTTGCATGTTCTCCCGTGCATGCGTGGGTTTTCTTCGTGTACTTTGGTTTCCTCCTACAGACCAAAAACATGCACGTTAGGCTGATTGGTGACTCAAAATTGTCCCTATAGGGGAGAGTGTGAATGGTTGTCTCTGTGTCCTGTGATGGACTGGAGACCTGTCCAGGGTGTCCCCTACCTCTCACACAGTGACTGCTGCATATGCACCATGACCCCCACGACCTAAGAAGGAAGCAGTTGAAGATAATGGATGGATGAACAGTGGTACTACAAACTTTTTCTTCATCTAAATGCTTTTTAGATTAATAAATATTTTTAATCTGGAAGATGTTTACACATTTTGTAATAATTCATTCAACCTTTATTTATACATGGTCTCGTTGAGCCTCGAGGACTCATTTACAAGAGAGACCTAAATACAGTACACTCAGATGTAACCATTGATTTAGTCAGTATGCAGTTTAGATGTCAGTTGTAGACTATGCAAGAAAATAGTACAGATATAATGTACTTATACACACACACATATCTGCATAAATACATTTATTTACACTTACCTATTTGTACCTACATTCATGTAAACTATCTAAAATAAACATTTATTTCATTCTAGGTTGTTAATCATATCAAGCTGTTCTTCATACAAATTTAGTTATACAGTACCATCTTTAGACTGTTCTTGTTTTCTGATTTGGAAATTCAACAGTAGGTGTTTACTATAATTTAACACAACAACTAGAGATAGATCACGTTTTCATTTTAAACCAGTGCATTAATAACCGAAAATAGTTTTGTTGAACTGTGCAGCTGCGCATTCAGAAAGGTCCTTGTTTTGAGAGCTTTACGTCACTTTGATCTGCCGCTGCGTTTCCAGGAAGCATCTTTGCGCATGCGTGGTTGGCTCTGCCGTTAAAAAAAAAATTTTTTCGCCGTAAAAATGGCTTCCGCCCTCGACTAAACCTGCCCGTAGGATTCATCGAAGCTGAAACAAGCAGCAGAAATTCTCCGTGTTTTTCCAAAAGAAAACTGAGCCCGGCAGGCCTCGGTTCGTTCAGCGGCTTTACGAAGATGTTGATGCTAACAGAGATGAGAAACGAGTCAAAATGAACCCTTTTCAGTTCAACATTCAACAGAGAATGAGGTACGAACTGTCCGTTTACGTTCTAGACAGAGAAGCATTTACGCCATCTTATTTTTGATCACAATGGGTGAACTGTGTAGTTTTAAAAACTAAAAGTGCACTTCAACCAACTTTAATGTTGTAACGACATAACGGGGCAGTAGTTAACATTCATTTCCACGTGGCTTCTTCCTCCTAATGTTCACATTTTGTCTGCACCTCCACAGGAAATGATGCATCGAGTGAGCAGCAGCAGTGAGTACTGTGTGGGTGAACTGGCAGAGGACTCTCATCCAGCCAGTCACTTTGATTTGTGCAGCACACAACCTGACAAGTTTTACACCTCTCCAAGCCCTGGTTTGCAGCTGTCTCTTGCCAGCCTCGCCCCCTTACCACAGGGACTGCACAAAGCCGTAGCATGTCAGCTGCAGGACTCCCAGAGCGACCTCCAGCCGCAGACCACGCCAGTCAGAACCACAGAGGCTGCTGGCTCCAAGAGAAAGAAGGGCGACGCAAAGTCAGGGCGGCGAGGCAGGCCGTCGGGTACCACTAAGTTAGCAGGGTACCGTACAAGCACAGGACGCCCGCTTGGTACAACCAGAGCAGCTGGGTTCAAAACCAGCCCAGGGAGGCCCCTGGGGACCACCAGGGCCGCGGGGTACAAAGTCAGCCCCGGCAGGCCACCCGGCAGCTTCAGGAGCCTAGCTCGTCTCAAGAAGCTACAGTTGGGTTGCGACGGCGCTAGACAACTTGACTTGAGCACCTGCAGCGTCCCCAAAAGCCTGGACTTCACCGGCTGCGACGTTCCTCCGTTTGTCTACACCATGATGGAGAGCAGAGACCTCTGCGAGCCCAGCGGCAAGGTGGACGCAAGCAGCGAGTAGCATTCCAACGCCCGGTCGAACGAGGAAAAACATTTCTAAAATGATGAGATTTTTCTTTTTTTTCCCTCTCACTTAAAATGACTGTAGTTTTACTTTACAATGACTGATTTAACGTTCGCTGTTCTGGTTAGATGCATGCTTATATATTAACACATCATCAGTATTGACCCAAAAAAGAAAGTCTTTTTCCAGTCCTGCAGCTAAGTTCTGTATTTTTTCCTCCCAAACATTTTTCTCTTTACTCTGAACATCATGTTTTTCTCTGTACATGTTAGAACGTTCTTTTCTAGAAAAAGCAGTGCAACTTTTTTTTTTTCTGACAATACGATTATTATCGTCTCATTTGTAGTCAAGTAGACTCTATATCATGATATACTCTAGCACCAAAGCTAAAGTTTGTACCCTTTTTTTTTTTGCTTGAACTGATAAAATCTACTATTCCTTCGAGCACAGTACAGTAGTTGGTACTTATTTCTGCACTTTGTAAATATAGTTTTGATCATGCATTTCTGTCTTTTCTTATCAATCTCACCTGTTAAGCACTTCCACATTTACCTGTTGTTATATTAATCATTGTTTTTAGAATAAAAAAAAAAAACTTTACATAGTAACCTTACGCAATGTAGACTGTAAAATAAACCCTAACGTGTTGTATGTGAAACCATAATAATAAATAAAAGTCTGTCTTTTTTTTTAAAGGAATGCATATCACCCACCACCTTTCATGCCATGTTTAAATGGATCATTTGATGAGAAATGATGAAGTTACAGCAGTTTTGAGTAAACCTTGCGAGATCTCATGGGATGTGTTGGGGATGACTCTCAGCTACTACCACATCAAACCGTAGCTCAGTATCTGTAAAATTGACTGGGTTGGAGTCATCCGTGATGAGTTGATTCTGTTCCATGATGGTCAACAAGAATCAGAACGACCTCAGTCCGTCGATCATCTGAAAGCTCCAGTAAAATCTGAGCAGCTGTTTGCGATATTTTGCTAACAGACAATGTTGACGCTCACAGTTGCTCTATATGTTGTACTTTCGGGTTTGTGGTGGGAATGATGCTCATTTTAGCTCAAAATCTGTTTAAAGTGGGCACTTTCACTGAGGCGGCCATCTTGAATTGGATCAAGTTCAAACCTAAACCAGTTGTAGATGAACACCCAGAGATTACTTCCTGACAATTTCAATAAAACCCGTTCTCTGGTTCATGAGATATTTTGCTAACAGAAGTCTTGTTTCCCCCCACTTCCTGTCAAATTGTGGGTATATTTCCACGCAGACACAAGGGGGCGCATGCCTCTTAACAATAGCAATCATGTACAGTAATTATACCTTTATTTATAATAAACAACGAATCTTACAATAACACGCTTTAGGGTGTGGCACGCGAGCCGGTTTAAAATAGAAGCCGGAGCTTCGTGTAAACTCACGACACCTCGAAGCAGATTTCATTTCACTACTTTTTGTCTCGCCTTTATCCCACAGAAACGTTCAAGAACAGAAACAGTGAAGTTTCTCCTCCGTCAGGTCGGCGCGTTTGATCTGCGCCGTCTACTTTTTGGTCGGTAAACATCAAAGCGGGGCCGACAGGGCCGCGCGCTGCGTCGAACTTTCTTTTATTCTTTTCGGAGGTTTTTTTTTCGCCAGTTTTCTCCCAAATGTTAAAGAGTCGTGTAGGCGCGGGGACACGGCGGCTGTCGGGGTTATAACCGTGTTAAAACTCATGTTTGGGTCTTGGTGTCGTCCTGAGCGGCCTGTTTTGTTTCCTCATGTCTGAGACAGAGACAACATGGCGCACGGGGCTCGGTTTGACCGGAGAGGCCGTGCGCGCGCGCGCGCGCTCATAAGCGACTTGGACCCATTTTGTTCAGTCGACTCATTATAAACCATTAAAAAGAAAAGAAAGAGGCCAGTCATTAATCATGATGTTTATTGATACGGGTTATTTTCTGCAACCACCTGGATTTTCATAGCGCACGGTTATTTGCTTTCGCGTGCGCGTATATATATGTGTGTGTGTGTAGGGTGAGTGTCACGGCCCTCTGCAGACGGGGGGTTGGGTAGCAGAGCGGATTGGTTGCTGCTCACCAACACAGTCGGTCTGGGCTTGTTTTAACATAACCAGGGGCACTTCGGCAGCAGCACCGCACAGGAAGAAGAAGCCATGTAGTAAATAACCCGCTCTGTGCGTGGAGCGGCTGCGTGAGGCGGGGATTTCCTTGTTGTTTGGTGCCTAAAGATGTCAGCTTTCTAGAAAGAGGGGATAGAGAGAGAGAGGGCCGCTGATGAAGTGCCGAGGATGAGAGGAGCTGCTGAGCCTGGGCCTACCATCTGCAGCTGGGACTGTGCAGACCTGCTGCCTCCACGACCCGAGGAAACCCTCTCGCCTTGCGGCTCATGATTCTCCCAGACCCGCTCTTCTCGGCGGACCGACCTCCAGATGGTGAGTTTTCTTTATTCCCCACGTGTTGACACGGCGGTGAACTTAAAAGAGTCGAGCGGAGCCTTGTTCTCTGTGTGTGTATGTGTGTGTGTGTGTGTGTGTGCGGCTGCAGCCTGTTTGTGAGAGGCGCTCAGTGTCACCCAGCTCCACCGACCGCCATGACCCGAGCTGAGCCATCAGAACCGAGATGTTCGGTCATAACTCGGAACTGAAACGCCTTCAGTGGTTCTGTCTTCCTCCCGTCCAGCTGGCCTTTAAAGGAGGCCATGCTATCTCTGTTGATGGTGTGTGTCAGTGTGTGTGTGTGTGGATTTTATGCCTGTTGTAGTCAGAAGTTTACATACACTCCTAATGGACATCAGTGTCATACATTTTGGACTTCATTGATTCATTTGAACCACTCTTTTTCAGGTTGGAACGATTCAACAACAGAACCTGAATAATCTGGGCGCTCAAGTTTGAGTTTATTGTGTTTTTATCTGAAGTCCACAGGGTCTGAATTACAGTGGTGTACAATGTTAGTCATTTGGGACATGGTGGATCTATAAAAACTTTTTATAAAAGCAAAACAGCAGTTTTGTTTAATGGGGTTCACTTTCAAATATATAAAAACATTAGTTTAAATCTGCTCATCAGTGGCTCAAAGGCCTATTACCTTCTTATTGATGATCATGACTGATCATGAGTTTCTTTGCCAGCACTCATCTGTCACCCTCAGGTGAAAGCAAATGGGTTAGGATGGTTAGAACTAGAAACAGCTGGAACAGTACTGTCTCTGTCCACAATGGCAGTGGTTCCCAACTCTGGTCCTTGAGGAACACCATCCTGCATGTTTTAGACGTTGCCGTATTTTTGCACCTGATTTGAATAAAAGGGTGATTTACAGGCTTCTGCAGAGCTTGAGGAAGCACTCCTAGTAATCAAATCACTGAATCAGGCAGGTTGGAGCAGGGAGACAAGTAAAGCACGCAGGATGGTGTTCCTCAAGGACCAGAGTTGGGAACCACTGAGTTGGAGGGTGTGCACTAAAAATAAGAGGTGACACCTGCCAGCCCGACTGAAATTTGCAGCTGCCCACACGGACAAGACAAACGCCTTCTGGAGAAAAGTTTTGTGGTCAGACAAGACAAAAACTGTGCTTTCTGGCTACGATGAGAAGAAATATGTCGAACACTGTGCAAACAATCAAGCATGGTGGTGGTAGCATCATACTGTGGGGCTAGAGCGCTAACTTTAAATGTGCCAACTTCACCTTAAAGCGACCGCTAGGTGACACTTGGACACGTCTGAGTGTTCCAACTGGACGATGAGCCTAAACGAATGGTTTCTGGTTGGATGAAGCAGGCTAATGTTAAACTTCAGGGATGGTCTTCTCAAAGCCCTGACCTCAGCCCTATTGACAATTTGTGGATTATGTTTAAAACCTATGGAGGACCAAAACTGTCATAATAATAAATAAAAGAATTAAATATATGAATGAAATAATACACAGAAGAATAAATAATTTCTGTATTGTTTGCTGTATTTATTTCTGTATTGTTTGCCAAGAAATCAACCAGTTTCAACTAGCGCCACCAAATCTGCCAAGAGAAGTGGTCCAACGGTTGAGATGCAACTTAGTAGGGGACGTTTAACCAGATATTAGTGGTGGTGTATGTGTATACATGTATATAGTATTTTAGGCTGTATGTATCATTTTGATCTGGTGTACATTAGAGACGGTCTACAATAAATTCAAACTTGTGCACCTACTTCTTGTATGTTCTATAATAATTTCACCTTGGGAATAAAGAACTGTTCAAATCATGAAAGCCCTCTAATAATAATAATAATATACTGTAATAGTAAATAAAACACTGAAGCCCATAATGAGATGAAGTAAAGTTTTAACTGCAGCCACACGTTTATTTTCAGTCTGTAATGAATCCACTCCCACGTCTTGTGTTGTGATCTTGAAGTTTCAGCGATCATTTGTCTGACCCTGCCTCTGTTTTCTTTGACAGGATAAAGGCATGACAACATGAATCAGTCTTACAGACCAGGTCTGAGGGCAGGTTCAGTGTTTGGTTCAAGCCAGCCAGAGCTGAGGCCCCACCACGACCCCGTGAGCCCTTCCTTTGGAAACCAGCGTGGCGTTGTGAAGAGAGGATCGGACCAGTCGTCAGCCCTGCAGCTGTCACCCTCCAGCCACAAACAGCCTGCTTTCCTGACTTACAACCAGTCGGAGCAGTTCCACTGCTACAGTCCGCAAAGGAGGCCACAGCACCTGAGCGTCGCACTCTACAGACCTGACCCAGATCGAGACCTCCACCCTCGGAACAATTTGCACTGCGCAAGCCCCATCAGCGACGATGACGACAACGAGTTTGAAGCGCCGTTGGTCCAGTTGCCTCCATCTCCAGGCGACGTGGAGCCTTTCCAGACTCTGCGGGACAGGAGCCGCAACGGTTTCTCCCCGCCTCACAGCCCCGACAGCTTTGAGCGCTGTTCCCCCGTCCCGAATGGCTACCTGCATTTTGAGTCCACTCTGTTTGACAGCAGTGACGTTAAAGAGGAGGATGGAGAGCAGGAGAGCAGTGAGGACTTCGAACCTTTTCTCCCAAACTCGAGTCAGGGCCGGACTGTGTCTGAGAGCAAAACCAGGAGCAGCTCGGGTGTGGACAGGAAAACATACAAGCCTACAGTTTTTAACCTAATGTCCAAAACGATTTCTGAACTCAACCCAACACTAAGCCCCAGTGCACTGCCAGAAATCACTATGAGAGACGGGTGGAATCTGGGCGAGGAATCGGGCAGCGATGCTGAACTTACCTCTGTTGCTGAGCCTGGACTTATCTCGCCAGCTCTCACCAACTCTAATGTAAGTCCGAAACACTTGGGAGGCGTGTTTCAGAACTTCTGTACAATCAAAGCCAGACGTGTGTCAGGGGTTCAGTCGAGAAATTTAACACATATCGATAATAATTATGTTTAATTTCAGCCACTTTTGAATGTGCTCCATTGTGAGCACAATATTAAATGTGTTGTTGTACAGCTTGTATACAAAGGAAATCAGTAGTCTTTTTATGTGGTGTGTCTGTAACATAGTTTTAAATAACAAAACCTAAAAGAATAGCTCTCAGAAAACAGAAACCTGAATTGCCCTGATGCATGCTCAATAATCCAGGTAGAAAAATCTAAAAAAGCTAAGTCTGGTCCTCTGGACATTCAAAA
>JARVGS010001166.1:22789951-22803025 GCA_031762315.1 Hypsolebias antenori | reverse complement strand
ATTTCATTAAATTACAAATTAAAATAACCCAAAAACATAAAAAAAAAAAAAAAAAAAAAAAAAAAAAAACACAGTGTGAGTATGTTCAGACTAGCTAAACAATCTAAAATGTGGCTGATTTCAGTTGGATCAGTCCTTAAATCCAGAGCGGCTGTCAAACAAGTGTGTTGCGTAACTTCATTTCTGCACCGTCACACCCAAAACCAACAGTCTAATTCAGTCTTGCATTACAAAAAGCCTTTTCCATTTTCACTTCAAACTGGATTTATTTATTTTTTCCTGCTGGATCTTGTAGTTTTTAAATCCTCTTGAAAACCCTCTTGAAAGTCACACCCTTTTCCCCCGGAGTTACGCAACTCTGCATAAAAAGAGAAGTGAATCTGGGATCATTTGACAAAACCACAACTCTTACTGATCACAGTTTCATCTGTTGGAAGAAAGGATTCATTCTCTCACCATTACGAGCTTATCATCGACCATTTCTGCGGTGAAGTGGTACTCTGGGAACTGGAGCAAAACCTTCCCGTCCTCCTTAGTGACTACAGCCTGCGACAAGCCAAAGATCACCAAAGGAAGAAGCACAATGATGGTTTTCTTTTGCAAACTGGGTCAAACTCACCTTGAATTTCTGGCCTTTCATTGACACCAGCTCACTTTCCTGACCAATGGTGAACTCACTAGTCCAGGTCCAGTTGGGGATGGACTGAGTCCAGGTGAAGTGGTCCCCATCCTGAATCACCTCAGTCACCACTTTGTGGTCCGTCTTGGCCTTGAGGAAATCTGTGAACAGCACGAAGCTTCCAGCTCAACAAGATTTAGGTAAATCAGAAAAAAAAAAAAATCCAAATGTGAGAACGTTAAATTCCTCATACCGATTGCTTCCAGGAATTCCTCATAGTTGTCCTGGCTCTCCAGCTCATATTTCCCAGCGAATGACATGGTGAGAAGAAGGAAGAGATGACAAGAGGAAGGCGTTTATGAGCTTGGAGAGGAGTGGCAGGAACATCAGGATCTGCCTCTGCCTCGTCACGTGACTCCCCACATGCATGTGAAAATTTTTTTTTTTTTCAAAACCGAACTGTCCCATCGTTTCACACTGAAGCTGGTCCACACTCCTGCTAGAATCAGGTTTTTCAAGCAGCCCTGACATGTGACCGAGACTCAGCCTGCAAGTCTGAGCTCGAGTGAGGTCGGCCCACGTCAAATCAGTCAGTCAGCATATACTTTAACAGACGCCTGCACACTTTCTTTACTCCTGCGATTTAGTTTGTTGCTGCAAGTGTTCTTGCATGAGCAACGCCATAAAAATACATTAAAATACATAAAACTACTTTAAGTTTCTGTGGCACAGATTCAACAAGACGTTGGAGACGTTCCTTGGAGCTTGTGGTCCATATTGTCATGATAGCATCATGTTGCTGTTGATTTGTCAGCTGCATGTCCATGATGTGTCTCCCAGTCCATCACATCCCAGAAGTGAGCGATGGCTTGAGAGCTGGTGACGGTAGAGGTGACTGGAGTTCAGTGAATACAGATTCATCAGAGTGGACAGGGTTTTTCTGACTGTCCAAAACGTAGCTTTAGTTTCCAGTTCTTAGCTGACAGGAGTGGCACCAGCTGCTGCAGCTCAGACGCTGCAAAGTTGGATGTTTTGTGTGTTCAGAGAAGTGATGAATCTTCAGGGCCTTCTGCGCCTTCAGAGGAGGCCTTAGAATTAAGCACATAGGACGTGTTACACTGAAATATCCATATTTATTTTATATAAAATTATATAAATTTAGTTTATTTTTCGCTAATTTGTTTAATTTTCTGTAAACTACTTAGCAGTTGAGCAAGAAACTTTCAAATTAACATAAAATACAGTTACCTAATCAGATGCTTTTGAATTTTTGTCTCCAAGAAGATGCCAAGAAGATTTTCCTCATTGGTTAAGACTTCACTGTCAGGAGAGAAGGCTAACAGTCAAAGTTTATTTATTTTATTTATTTTTTATTTTTTTTATACAAAGTAGCTAATGTGGAAATCAATCACTGAAATTGTTGAGGTGAAGTGGGTGGGACAAAGACATGTGACTCTGAGTCTTCTGGAAGGCCTTGCATGCTTGTTTGTATTTTGATCATGTGAAGAAACGTGATGCATTCAGTTTAATCTGTAAATTCAAGAATCCCCAATGGAATTGCAGTTGTTCTTTAAAAAAAAAAAAAAAAAAAAAAAAAAAAAAAAAAAAAAAAAAAGAAAAGAAAGTTAAATATCACATTTAGGTTTATATTCATAGTTTTTATATTACAGTTGTATTTAGGTTTCATTACATCGTGACATTTTACACAAGCAGTAAAT
Source organism: Hypsolebias antenori (assembly GCA_031762315.1). Lineage (NCBI taxonomy): Eukaryota > Metazoa > Chordata > Actinopteri > Cyprinodontiformes > Rivulidae > Hypsolebias > Hypsolebias antenori. The sequence goes on along the minus strand of JARVGS010001166.1, from coordinate 22,800,688 downwards.
TCTGTAGGTTACAGTTAAATGCCATTCTGAGTTATTGAAATTACATGATGTGCTTGCATGCAAGATGTGTGAGCCCAGGGCCTTCTGAGACTTCATCTTGGGACAAATGTGCGTTGCCTTTTTCAGGTTACATGTTCACATGAGTTGTCCCTGTTGGATTTTCTTAATGTTGGGTTTGTAGTTGTGTTCACGTTGTTATTGACTGTTAAAAAAAAACGTCATCATAAGTCATGTCAGCATAAGGATAATGTACCTGACATAAAATTGGGGATAACTCTTCCTGAACGGGGAATTTCTTGATTCTGAAACGGAAAGTAACACGTAGATTACTAATCCATAATGTCTTAATCGGCAACTTGTTACAATATTACATCCTGACTGAAGGCCTAGATGTTAGAGTCATGGTTTAGCACTGGTTCAGAGACTGGATTACTGCAGACCTTTGTTTGCAACTTAAATCCCATGTTTTTCCCGTCTGAACGTCAGCAAGTCATCTTCACTACATTTAAAGGTCTGAAGTCATTGAACTGCTGCCATGTGAGTGGCTGATGAACTATTTGTGGCAACAAGCAACTGAACAAGTGTACCTAATGAAGTGGCCGGTGGTGGGTGTATGCTCTGTTCTTGAGCTGTACTGGCTACAAAAGTTGATCAGTCATAGAAATTAATTCTGTGAGTATTTCTTGTAAGTTTCATTGAGATCAGTGCAGTGGGTCAAGAGATATTTTGCTATCAGACAGAGTTGAATCCAAATGGTTATTGGTCAAAGTTCTAAACAAAGAACTTGCACAGTCTATTAGTACTGGATCATTCTCAGCTACTACCACACCAAGTTTTAGCTCAGTATCTGTAAAGCTGACTGTCATACAGTACAGTTTATGTTGTTATGTAGTTTGTGTTTGGAGGTTTTCAGCTGTCTGTTTAGAGTTATACCTAAACCAGGATGGTTCAATCTGCACACTTTCATGAAACAAACGGAACATTTTATGAGGCAAAACACAAAAGTTTGTGAGAAAATCAAACTATTATTTATACAGGTAACTGAAAAAGAAGCAACATATATTTTAATCAAAAGCAATGATAGTTGAGAAGAAAATGTTCTGTTGTTGATTATGAAAATACCCGTGGAATGGCAGAACAGCTGCAGCTGCCAGATGTCACTGTCACCTGGAGGGTTCCTTGTTCTGGTTGGAGGAACACACAGACCTGGAGGATGAATCAGTTTTTGATCTAAAATGGAAAATTGGTTTGAGTTTAAACAAAACTGTAGGATAAAAAAAATCCTTTTCTTTTAAAACTAGAGTTTCTTTTTTAGGTGAGGTGTCCTTTCATCTGGATAATGGGAGAAATTATTAAAAAAAAATTGCTAATCTGCTACCAGGATCAAACTCTTTTACTACTCTGAAATTTTCTAAAAAAAAAAAAAAAAAAAAAAAAAATCTGTTTTTAATGATCGTTCTGTTTGTCCAAGACTCAAATAACCCTCCATCAGTCAGCACTTTTACAGAAAACACAGAATTTCACAAGTGAAATTACAGCTACATGTTGTAAAATCACTTTACAAAATGTGAAACATGTTTTGACGTTTCCTGGGTAATTTTGGGATAATTTCAACATGTTCATGTGATCACACATGGTTACATGAAATTATGTGTTTTTTCCCATAAAAGGAATCTCGATCAATTTGAAATAAGATATAAAATTGTTGCTTTGTGCTTCATATGGATTTAGTTGTCTTTGATCATGTTTTTGCTGCCAAATATTTCCAGCTGTTTGTAAAAAAAAAAACCCAACATATTTTGGGCTTGCATCCTTCAGTCACAAATCACAACACTCATTTTATGGCAAGCTGTTTGCACATCTATTGGATGTCCTCACTGGTAGTGTCAAGTTAGGTGGATGAAAAGAGGTATTGAGGTCAAACTGCACATGTCTGGTGGAGGTGGACATTTAATATCAAGCAGTCTTACTGAATGAATGATCAGTAAAAGTAGTTTTATGGGTGTGTTGATTAGAATAAAGATTTTATGTCTGGAGTTTCCGACCGGAACACCATAAAGATGGCGGCTTCGTAGAGAGACTCCCCAGACAACCGGAGTAATTAACGCATTACCCTCGTTCAGTTGAATAATATTGACTTGCGAAAGCGGATTAGAGTGGGGTAAGACGACAACGAAGCCACAACGACAACATAAACAGAGGAGTGAGGACGAAAAAAATCTCTAACAGGAACAGCTAACGTACCATAGCCTAAGCTAACAGGACGGAATGGCTAATCTGGCTGTTCTACTAGGAGAACTGAGAGGGTTCCGCCAGGAAACCAGGGAACAACTCTCGACTATCAAAGAGGAAATACGAAAAGCGAACGCCAGGATAAGCGAAGTAGAGGAGTGGTTGGAAAAGACAGAGCAAACTCAAAACACGGAGGAAGTGGTAGCAGAGCTGCTAAAGCTACAAATGAATATGGAAAATAAGCTAATAGACCTGGAAAGCCTATCTAGGAGGGAAAATGTCAGGATTTATGGGGTCCCAGAGGGCGCTGAAAAGGACTGGGATTCCGTGGTGGCGATGGTGGAATCATTGTTTAAAGAGGGGCTCGGTCTGGATGATAGTGGGCCAGACATGCATATTGAGTGAGCACATCGGGCGTTGGGCCCGCAGCCGCTGGAAGGAGCGCCCTCACGGTCGATTGGTGAAATTTATGAGTTTCAAATATAAAGAGTGGCTACTTCGCAAGGCATGGCAACGTAAGGGACTTGTCTGGAATGGAAAACAAATAAAGTTGGATCATGATTACCCACCAGCCATCCTCAGAAAACACAAAGAGCACCCCGAGGATCGGAGGGTCCTAAAAGAGAATGGGGTCCTGTTCCAGACACTCTTCCCTGCGAGGCTGCGAGTGAAACACAAAGAGGAGACCAGGATCTACGACACCATAGAAGAAACCACTGAAGATCTGGCTAAAAAGGGCTACAAAGTTAAAGTCATCAGATCCCCAGCCTCCCTGAAGGAGCAGATTGAGCAGCTGTCCTGGAGCAGAAAGGAGGGGAGTAAACAGAAAGCCTCCTCTGACTACTCAAGAGGAGAAAACTACAAAAAGAAGCTCCAGGCTTTCAGAAAACCATCTTCCCCCCACTACCGAGAACAGAAGAAGCAACCTTTTTCCCTCTCCCAGATTGTCCTCTTAGAGATAAGTACATGGAGGGCTGAATTAAAGTTGAGGAGACATTGAAAAGGTGTGTTTGGGGTTTACTCTTTTTTTGGGCTGTCGTCACTTGAAAGGGCCCTCCCTAACGATAAGGGAGGTTTTTCCCTTCTGGGCTGCTTCCAAGAGGCTCAACAGGGTCTATTTAAAAGACCCCTACTTTGGATACTGAACATGTTTTGTGTTTTTAGGGTTCATGTTCACATGTTTATTTTCTGTTCATTTATCCATACTATGTTTATGCCAGTTCGAGCGAGTGATGGGGGATTCTCAGGGTCATCAGCGACAGAGGAGAGACAATTACCAGAATGGGGGGGGGGGGGGACACACAGTTAAAGGTGGTTTCCTTCAATATAAATGGTTTAAAGAATCCGTTTAAGAGATGGAGAGTTTTATCTAAACTCGGTAAGGATAAAGTTCAAATAGCTATGCTACAGGAAATCCACCTAGACGACCACAAACCCGCTAAATTGAACAAGATGGGGTTTAAATCGGTCTACTTTTCATCCCACGGATCCGGGAAACGAAGAGGGGTTGCAATTTTAATATCGAGCTCTTTGCTCTACGAGCATGTTGCAGAACACAAGGATAGGGAAGGCCGTTATATTATAATTACTGGGGAAAATAAATGGCACCCTGATAAGTCTTGTCAACACCTACGCCCCACCGGGTAGCGACTGGTCATTCTACAAAAAAATTACTTGAGCTCGCAGCAACAAAAAGTCAGGGTGTAATGATTTGTGCTGGCGACTTTAATATTAGGTTAAACCCAAAACTGGACTCATCAAACGGGAAAACAAACTCAAGAAATATCAGTGAAAGAATGAAAAATATGATGGACAAACTGGGATTAGTGGATATATGGAGGGATGAGAACCCTACTAGTTGTGACTACACACATTATTCCCCTTCTTTTAATGTATACTTGCTAATAGATTATTTCTTTATGTTCAAAAATGATGTGCATAGATTAGAGAGTTGCGAGATTGGATCTAGCCCAATTTCAGATCGTAGCTCAATTTATATGTCACTTCAACTGGGTGATAAAAGCAGATCCACGCTCTGGAAGTTGAACACAAACCTATTAAATAGTACAAGCTTTAAGGAGAATATGAAAAATGAAATTAAAACAATATCTGGAAGAAAACAATAACGAGGAGATTGGTCCGGCAATGCTTTGGGATGCTCTAAAGGCGGTAATCAGGGGGAATTTAATAGCCTTTTCGTCCAACGAAAAGAAAATTAGACAACAAAAACAATCTCAATTGGAAGTGGAACTAAAAAAACTTCAAAAAGAACACTCCAAAACTCTCAAGAGGACAACGAGAAATAGAATTGAGATAGTGAAAAATTAACTTACGGTAAACATGCAAGAAATACAAAAGAAACTTCTCTATATTAAACAGAAATATTACGAAGCAGGGGGAAAATCAATGAAGCTCCTAGCATTTAAACTACGAAAACAACAAGCTGAAAGACCTATCTACAAAATACACAATACACACACCAATAGGGTTGAAACAAACCTAGAAAAGATTCACAAATGCTTCAGAGATTTTTTTCCAATCCTTATACTCCCAACCCAAACTGAATAACAAACAGCAAATAGATACCGTGCATTCCTCTCCCAATGCTCTCTGCCCAACATCACAGATGAGCAAAACAAACAGTTAATATCAGAGATAACAGAAGCAGAACTAAGATCAGTGATAAGAAAGTTGAAGGGAGGGAAATCTCCAGGAGCAGATGGGTTTTCCTCAGAGTGGTACAGAAAAATGCAAGACCAATTAATCCCGGTTTTATCAAGAGTTTTCAACAATGTACTGGAAAAGAAAAGTATCCTTCCCTCATGGAGAGACGCAGTTATTTCCCTAATCCCCAAGGAGGGAAAGGATAAATTGGAACGCGGAAACTACCGCCCAATAAGTGTGCTAAATATTGATTATAAATTATTCACTGCTATAATCGCACAGAGATTGGAAAACATCTTGTCAGTGATAATTCACAAGGACCAAACAGGCTTCATCAGACAGAGCCAGACACAGGACAACATCAGAAAAACCTTGCATATTTTAAATCATGTACCGTAGTTAAACAAAAAACGGAGACCGTGGTACTGAGTCTGGACGCGGAGAAGGCTTTTGACTCGTTCAGATGGCCCTTTCTCAATAAAGTTATGTCCAGGTTTGGGTTCCACCAGACCATAATAGACGTAATAACAGCTTTATATAATAAGCCGTCGGCTAGGATAAAAATTAACGGTGACTTATCTGATCCCTTTACTTTGGAAAGGGGTTCAAGGCAGGGATGCTGTGTTTCACCACTCCTCTTCACCCTCTTCATAGAACCGTTAAGTCAATGGACAAGACAGAGGACGGACATAGCTGGAGTTCACATGGCATCAGGGGAACAAAAGCTGTCTGTTTGCAGATGACTTGTTGCTAACCATAACAAACCCAGCTCAAACTCTCCCTGTAATCATGGGAGCGATCTAGAAGTATAGTTCGCTCTCGGTCTACAAGATAAACATTAACAAAACTCAAGTCTTAGCGATAAACTATAATCTACAGAACGATATTAAAAACCTGTACAATTGGAACTAGGATGCAGAATCCATCAAATACTTAGGGGTCACATTACCAATAGATTTATCCAGGATTTTTGCTGTCAACTACGGGCCTCCAATCTCAAACTTGAAATCAGACATACAGAGATGGAACCTGATCCCTTTCTCAAATTTATACTCCAGAGTAGAGTCGGTCAGAATGAACATTCTCCCATGTTTCCTATATTTGTTTCAATGTTTACCTATCCAGATATCAGAAAGATGCTTCATAGAGTGGGAAAAACTAACATCTCAATATATTTGTCAGGGGAAAAAAAACAAGGGTGAGGTATAAAACGCTGTAGTAAAAGAAAGAGAAAGGCAGACTAGCTCTTCCCAACCTACGGGTTTATTACCTTGCGACTCAGTTACGACCAGTGTTCTGTCCATGCTCTCCAAATTATGATGCGAAGGGGAAAGATATAGAAGACTCAGCAGTGGAAAGAATACCTTTAATATCAGTACTAATGGACAAGGACATACAAGAGAGGCTGAGTATACCTCTTGGGTCAATGTTACACACGATGCTGGATTATTAATTGGATAATAAATAAATGAATAAATAAATAAATTAATTAATTAATTAATACTAAATAACTGGATTATTAATAAGATTTTTTTCTTCATCTGCTACCTTTCATTTTATATTTATATTTTGTTTTTTTCTAATTACATATATATTGTAATTATGTATTTAATTGTTATAAAATGAATAAATAAATAAATAAATAAATAAACAAATTATTGGAGAAATGTGGTTGAAATTTGTAGATTAGAGAACCAGATAAAAATACTCAGATGGTGTGCCTTTGACTCATCATTTAAACCAAACTAATTTGGTGGGAGATTTAGAGGATGGATCCAAAAAGGATTACCCTCCTACTATACTTTTACCCATAAGGGGGTGTTTCAGAGTTTCGAGGAGCTTCGGAGATCTAATGGGTTGGAGAGGGACGACTTATTAAGATACTTACAGGTTAGGTCTTATTTCAATAAAAATATAAGTGATAATTGGGAATCAGCCAAACCAGGACTTGTTAATGTGCTTACATCCTTGTTGAAGTCAGGCTCATGCAAGAAACTTGTTTCTAAACTTTACAATGGTATTCTATCCTTTAAACAAGGTGACACAATCTACATAAAGAACAAGTGGGAAAAATAAGGAAATTTAACCATCCCAATTGAAGCTTGGGAACAGATCAACAGATCACACTGGATGACCTCGAGCTCCAATACATGGAGACAGTTCAGTTGGCAAAACACTGTTCAATATTTTGTGACTCCAGTTCAGAAAAAAACATCGGGTCAGCAGAGACACCTGTTGCAGAAACTGTGGAACAAACGGGGCAAATCATTATCACATCTTCTGGGGTTGTCCTGTGATTAAAGAATTTTGGGAGCAAGTATGCTTCCACCTAAACAACATCTTTTCGGAACGGATCTCGTGTAATTGTGAATCCCTGTACTTGGGAAACATTATATTTGAAAGCTGGACTCTGGAAAATTAAAAAAAAATGCTGTTAATGTCACGAACCAGGTTTTTGGATTCAAAGACAGCCAGACACAGGAGTACAAAAGAACAGTTTATTTATTATTTGGCTTTTGGTTGCTGGAGTCAGGGTCCAAGGAATAATCCAAAAGGGTGATCCGCGAGTCGTGGTCATAGAGGCAGAGGTCATTACCGTGATCAGAAGGGCAGAGCAGAATCAGACGAGGAGCAGGCAAAAGGGATAATCCACAAGACAAGGCATGAGGTCAAAAATCCAAGAACAAGGCTTGAAGTTCAGGCATGAAACAAGAACACTATGGTGGCTTCAAAATCAGGGACCATGAGAGGTTTACAGCCGTGGGGCCAGCCGATGAGCCTGCAGCCGAGGAGTCGTGGTCTGCAGCTATCGAGGAGTCAGGCGTCGTGGAGAGCTGTGGGACCCCCGCAGCAGCAGTGGAGTCAGGCATCGTGGAGAGCTGTGGGACCCCCACAGCAGCAGTGGAGTCAGGCGTCGTGGAGAGCTGTGGGACCGCCGCAGCAGCAGTGGAGTCGGGCGACGTGGAGAGCTGTGGGACCCCCACAGCAGCTGTGGAGTCGGGCGACGTGGAGAGCTGTGAGACCCCGCAGAAGCAGTGGAGTTGGGCGACGTGGAGAGCTGTGTGGCCCCCGCAGCAGGCGACGACAAGATCTCAGGAACAGAGGCACAGTCTTCGTCGGGCGAGAAGTCATCTGCAGGCATCGAGGTGTCTGTGGCATGGGTACCTTGTATCGATGTCGAGGACGCAGGAGACGTAGCACCAGGACCACCACTGGCACGAGGAGAGCTTTCCAGAACCTCCTCAGAGCAGGAGACGTGAGGGGAGTTCTCCAGGACCCCCTCAGAGCAGGAGACATGAGGGGAGTTCTCCAGGACCCCCTCAGAGCAGGAGACGTGAGGGGCTCCCTCCTGGGACCCCTCGGGACAAGACTCGTGAGGGGACTCCCTCCTGGGACCCCTCGGGACAGGAACCGAGAGGGGCTCCCTCCTGAGACCCCTCGGGACAGGAACCGAGAGGGGCTCCCTCCTGAGACCCCTCGGGACAGGAACCGTGAGGGGCTCCCTCCTGAGACTCCTCGGGACAGGAACCGTGAGGGGCTCCCTCGGGACAGGAACCGTGAGGGGCTCCCTCCTGGGACCCGTCAGAACAGGAATCGTCAGGGGCGTCCTCCAGGGACGCTGGAGAGGTGAAGTCAGAAAGGTCTTTAAATTCAGTCCTTAGAGTCTTAATCAGATCTAATAATTGGGTGAAGGCTGGGGCCTGAAGTAGGCTGGATCTAGACAGGATGAGGTTCTCCATAACAGAACAGGTCTTGAGCTTGTACTGAGGGTCAGGGTTCTTGCCAGCAGCATCAGCAAGTCTTAGCAGCTGCTGGAAAGCAACAGTGTCCTCAGGTCTCAGTCCACTGGAACCCCTGTGGTGGTAGGGAGCTCTGTCTGCTCCCCTGAAGAGTGGGGGCTCAGGGATCTCATCTGTGAGAGCCTCCTTGGCTCCTCAGCTGCGTGTTCAGCAGGCGGCGTGTCCAGAGGAGCAGGATCAGGCAGAGAGGGGGCTTCGGTCCCCCGTCGACCTCTTTTTCTGCGGCAACGAGGAGCAGGGCAGGTGGATGGAGGATGAGTCACAGATGTAGCAGGTGGTGAAGGAGTCAGGAGAGCTGCTGAAGTGACAACCTCAGGTGGACAGGAGTCAGGAGCGTCCATTTGGACCTCCTTGTGACTGGGCGGACGCAGGTACTTTGCCGCCACATAAGCCTGCCAATGTTCAAGCTGCTCCCGTGTAGGAGGAGGTGAAGGGAGATGAAGAGGCTGTGGTGCTGAGGATCTGGGCTTCATTGCCAGGCGGGTTCCCCAAAACAGACTCTCCCTTCCCTTCCTCTTTCTCTCTCTCTGGGCAGTCTTCTCTGCCTCACGGGTAAAAAATTCAAAGAGGGTAATCATCTTACCACTGGGTTCACTCTGTGGTCCGGTCATTCTGTCACGTTCCTGAGGTTTTTGAACCCAAATGCAGGTAAGATGAATGAAGCAGGAGTTCTTTTCAAAAATAAAATTGATTTACTTTTTAAACAGCAAGGCAAAAGGCTGGCATGGCAGCAAAAACTTACAAACAGGATCCAGGCAGGTAAACAGGACGGTTCAGACTCAGACAAACTTGGGACAAGAAACAGGAGGACTGGGTGTCTGTGCAGACAGAACAAAACAGAGCAGCACAAAGCAATGAGCAAGCAAAGAGCAATGATGGGACGCTGAGTGGAGGAGTGAAAGGATTTTTATAAGGTAGAGGGAGGGTGAGAAATGAGCAGCTGGCTGATGAGGGACAGGAGTGAATGATCAAGACTGATAAGGCAGACTGAAGAGGGAGAAACCTGATGTCAGAGACAAAGACACAACAAAGGAAAATACAAGAAACAGAAATTCACACAAGAGCAGAAGAAAAGCAAGCAGAATGAAATAAACACACAAGTAGAAAAAGGGAAAACAAAAAAGCACCAGACAGCAAGGGAAAACAATGGCATGAACAGAAACGATGACTGGAGAACTGGATGAGAGCTGAATCATGCAGAAAACTGTGGATAGAAAGGGCAGAACATGACAGAAAGGAGCGAGTGTGAGACCGGGACAACAGTGGGGGGGGGGGGGGGAAGCGGGGCCGCTGACCGTGACATAGCCCCCCCTTCAAAGTCCGGCATCCTGACGGACCTTTAAAACAAAACACACAAAAAAAAAAACACCAAACAAGAACGGGGAGGGCGGAACACACAAGGACGGAGGGCACAAACAAAAATCTCAACAAAAACCAAACATCAAACAAAAAACCTAGACTAAAGACTAAACAAAAAAACTGTGGGAACCAAACACAAGAACAAACCCCAATACACAAAGAAACATCAAAAGTTCAGGGGGCGGCCTGGAGGCCGTCCATCACGAGGAGCCAGATCAGGAGGGCGGCCAAGAGGCCATCCAACACAAGATGTCAGGGCAGGAGGGCGACCGAGAGGCCGTCCATCAAGGTGCAGCAGGTCCAGTGGGTGGCCAACAACCATAGTCACCCTGAGTGTCCACAATTGACCAGGATGCAGAGAAGGAAACGGGGAGACCATGCCATCAGCTGCCGGCCCTGCGACACAAGAAACTGCAGCAAGTGACATGAGGAGTTGTGGATCCTCTGCCGCCAGTGACGAGATGAGGAGTTGTGGATCCTCTGCCGCCAGTGACGAGATGAGGAGTTGTGGATCCTCTGCCGCCAGTGACGAGATGAGGAGTTGTGGATCCTCTGCCGCCAGTGACGAGATGAGGAGTTGTGGATCCTCTGCCGCCAGTGACGAGATGAGGAGTTGTGGATCCTCTGCCGCCAGTGACGAGATGAGGAGTTGTGGATCCTCTGCCGCCAGTGACGAGATGAG
>JARVGS010001166.1:22649746-22659845 GCA_031762315.1 Hypsolebias antenori | reverse complement strand
GCCACGTGTAATGAGTTCCGACTTAAGTTCAATTCGAGTTAAGTTCAGCCCGTAGGAACGGAACTCGAATGTAAGTCGAGGACTACCTGTATAACAAAAATATACACAAAGAGAGCACATGGCGAAACACCTGACCACTGTCTGTAAACCTGCAAAGAGAATGACAAAACACAGCAACAAAATACACATGTATAATGAACTTATAATATTCATGGCTTTGATGTAAGTTTCTATAAATATATATACCCATATCTACACATACATACACACATACCTGCACCAGTATAAACATTCATATACTCATATACACATCTACAGATCTACTTATGATACCTAAGTATACATCCCTGCATCTATTTGTGTGTGGTTGTGAACATGCATTAGAGTATAAGGCTTCTCTAATAGAACATTTAATAGTGACTGTGAAGCAGCAGAGACCCGACCCCCAAGAACCAAGACAGACAGAGGGGGGACCAGAGCCCAAGACCCCAAGAGAGACCCCGAGCACGGAGCCCCCAGGGCCACCCATACAGGACGAACCACTCACCCACCCCCCAGATCAGACCATAGGGGAGAACCGGGAAAGCCCCACCAGGGACCACACGCAGTGACCCCCTGGGGCCAATAGCACCAAACTCATAGGCCCCCGCCGGAATCCGCTGCACAGAGGGAGATCCAGGTCTAGGCACAGAGGCCTGGCCCCCGAGGACGCACACCCCACAGGCCAAGGCCCAACAGGACCAGGGGACCCGAGCCCCACCAGGCAGCCACCAGGCCGAGCTGACACGCGCCCAAGCGCCCAGCCCCCAGCCCCCAGCCCCCAACACCGAGGGCCCCAAGCGTGCCGGCAGGCAAGGGCACACCCAACTAGGGGGTGCGCGCCAGGGGCGCAACGCCAAGCAGACCAGCTGTATCAAAGAGGGGGCAGTCTGAGTCCCAGCCTGACAAATACCCAGTCATACACACACACAATCACCCTCATCCTCACACTCACACACTCAAAGACATACAATAATGACACATTCCATTCATGCTCCCAATATGTACTCTATACCCCCCAGGTCCAAGACATGTACCCGCCCTCTAGAGGGGGTAGCCCACGCCCAAACCCAGGAGGTAGACCCATTCATTCTCGGGCAGAGAGGAGCCGATGACTTAAATTTTTAACTTTTACATCAGATGTTTAATTTAAATTTCCTTAAGTCTCACTGATAAATTGCTGCTTTTTTTAAACCAATCTTTATGTAAAAAGTTGTGGTTTTTATTTTTTTATTATTATTTTTTTAACTAATGATATTGGGGGCCTGATGGAGATTGTCCAAGGGCCACTTTTGGCCCTCGGGTCTTATGTGGCCCATGTATGCTTTAACCAATCAGTTATGCAGCATTGAACAGAATAAAAAAAGGTATAAATAAAATATAAATTACATATTTGCTCAATCAATAGACATTTAAGATCTTCCTCTGCAGAAAAACAGAGAATCTCAAACAACTTAATGCATTTTGTAAGCTTTACCTTTACCTTTTTAATGTCAAAGATTTTATTTTTAAGGTAACTTTATTTACAAAAGCATGAATATCTAAAAAATTATAAAAACACACAAATGTAGGCCTGCGTGTTTTTACACATTGCTGGATTTAAGAAAAACGGAAGTTTCTAAAGGAAGTTTGCTCTAATCCCCCCGGCTTTCTCACGTTCATTTGGTGCCATTTGAGCCATCAGCCCCCATCCGTGTGTTTGTGCACCATACAGTTTGTGTGCATTAATCACTCATTGTTATGTGCATTACCGATGGAAAGGAAGTGTCAGTGTGTGTGTGTGTTTGTGTGTGTGTGTGTGCATGCGCGTGCTCCGGAGATTACTGTCCTCCCACTATTGTCGGATCTCTTCTGTGAACCTTTACATCATCGTCAATTTTACATTACTCTGTTATTTATAGGATTTTATGGTGATTTGCCAGAGCAAACGTAGCTGGCTGCAGCCCTTTAGGTGCATCCTGGGGCCATAGGAGAAATATTCTAATATTTTTGCTGGAATAATCAATACTGAAAAAATTAAAATGGTACAAAAGCTTTTTGTTCTTTATGAAACGCCATGAATATTTTGAAAACAGAGTTGTTTTAAGGTGCCAATGACAGACTTTGGGATGAGTGGCCATTAACTTTAATTCAGATCAGCTGATGAATTTCAATGCAAATTTTAGATTTTTATTTGTGTATTTATAGGATCAAACAGATAATATTTTAGATTTTCTAGATTTTCTAGCATTTAGGGGAATGAGCGCCCTGCTCCTGCAGGGAGAAGCTGCAAAGTACAAGCTCCTTACATCGACACCATGAGTGAAGCAGATCAGCTTGGCTGCCAAGTTGAGAGGGAAACCAGAAGATTTTATTCAGAATGGATGGACTCGTGTGTTTTACATCCTGTGGAGAGTTAAAAACCCATCTGCTTTGTTCAGAAATAGAGTTAAATATTAAAATCTATGTAAATGAAAATCTATATAAAATGAAACATATGATTGGAGCAGTGGTAATCATTAAAACCTGAAGTTCACCACCGGTGTAGATGTGAACATACGATTCACTAAGCTTTATTGTAGAAGTTTTATGATTTTTGCTTCGTGTGTTAAATGTGTGGAAAACAAAACAATTTGTTCCTTTTTTTAACAACAGATACTGTATTTTGACACTTTCAAAACTTAATATAAAAGCTTGAGTTTATTTCAAATGCTATTTTTAGTTTTATTATTATTATTATTATTACCGTATTTACTGCTATTGTTTCACAATGATCCATAAATTATCAAACAATTGTTTTTTTTTTTTTTTAGAATTGTATAAAAGATAAATTTAGACCATGGTTAATGATGCATTTAAAAGTATGCCTATATGTAAAAAAACAAAATATATACAATTTGATTGTTTTTTTTTTTATCATTGTTTCTCTGGATCTCAAGTCAATCAATCACTCAAATCAATCAATAAAAATAAAAACGTAGGGTCGCCTTGCTGAGTTTTAATTGAAGACTGCACAAACTCAAACTGGTTATTTGAAAAGTTACCTACAACTGGAGTTGATAATTATTTATAATTTTTAATGAGCCCCACCTTCAAAGATCTGAACTTTTACTTTGAAGATGAGCCATGGACACTGTGAGAAGACACCGCAATGTCTGATTAAGATGTGACACAAAAACCTTCTCTTGATCACAGAACTGGTGTGTTCTGGTTTGACTTGCTCATATTTAAAGGTAATAAAGTCTTAAATAAAAACTAAACTCTTCATAGTTAGTTATTTATTTTATTTTTTTCATAAAAAGGTGCATCAACATTGAGAAAGACAGAGCGTCACACTTCAGTGCGAGGACTGTGATCTCCGGAGCTCCGAGGTGCCGAGTGGATGTGGAGACAGGTTGACAGTCGTGAACAGAGGGCAGTTATAAATGAGTGGAAGCAAAATATTTTTCCCTCGAGTCTGTCTTCATATATGCACCCTGCTCCATACACACTGACCCTTTTTATCAGCAATTCACAGAACAATGAGCGTTTAACACAAACTGTATACTGGTGACAGCTGACGGCTCACTGCACAACATAGCTGGAGGGTTTTAGAGCTAATTTCCTTTAGGGGAACAACAACAAGAACAAATATAGGCCATTAAATGTAAACAGTTAAAAAATATCAGAAAAGGTTAACAAAAAAATAAAAATAAAACATAACTTTCTGGTGGATAATGTGCTGCATTAAATGTATAAATAAAGGTAGAATGAAAAAAGTGCCTTTAAATAACACATTTAATTGAAGATTTGTAATGCCTGACCCAAAAAATTGTTGTTCATTCCGCTCAGTGTTGCAGATAGGACAGACCATGTCCCAGTTGTCCCTGGAGACAGAATATGTCTTATAAAGGTTGACAAAACAACAATTTAAATTTGCAGTCTGTTTAGAATCACCAATCTGCTCAACAAAGTACAAAATCCAGCAGCAGGGAGAAAAACTACAATACAGAAAGAGCAAAAAAAGAGTTAAATCGTATCATCTGGACAGTTTCTTTTTAGGAGAACCATTTCATCTTTCATCTGAAAGACTTCATCAGTCTGAGGCCTGCCAACCCAGATCTGTCTTATAAATAGCACCTCCTTGATGTTATTATACAGAAAAAGACGTGCACAGTTGGGATTTATGCCGCAAATCTTGTTCTCCTTTCACAAAACTATTAGAGAAGTCCTTCACAACATATCCAATCAGATCTATACATCAAAGTCATTGTCGACTTCAAAATGAACCATAATGGTTCAAGTTCAAGTTCAAGTAGGTTTTATTGTCATTCACATCACATGTTGTACATGAGGTGGAATGAAACTGTGTACACAAGGTCCCAGTTACATCAACAGTAGCAAAAATATAAGCTGTAAAAAGAAACGGTAAATACGGATCTAAATTATAAAGTAAGAAATACGTTAAACACTAATAGTGTAAAGAATATGATGAAGATGTCAGGAATTCAGGCTGAGCTGAACAGGAATAAACCCATCTGCAGACAGAACGCGAGGAGGCCAAGAAGTAATATAAAAATAAATATTTTAATGATAAAAATAAACAGCTGACGAGGCAGCAAAAACACTTACAGGAATAGAGACGTGAGAGACACAGGAGGATACCCAACGATGCACCGACGAGGACTAATACACAGACCAGGGCTTATATACACAAACGACAAGATGAGACAGATTACAAACACCTGGGCATGAGACCAGGACGAAACAGGTCGGGGATGATTAACAAGAGACAAAAAGGAGAACAGACCAAGAAGACCCAGCAGAGGGCACCATCCTCACAGTACAATGATCAAAATAGACAATTGATGCGTATGTCCCTTGTGATAGCGATCTTTCAAATTTGACAAATGATCTGCACACTTGCAACCCACATGTTGACTAATTATTTCAGCGCGTGTTTTGAGGACTTCATGAACAGTCATTCAGTCATTCGTGTTCTTTCAGTCATCACTGGTGAAACTGGAGAGACTGCAGGTCCAGGAAGAAAAACTAAACCTTCCTCTTTCAAGAAAACTCTCCAGCTTTTCTTTGGGGATATAAAGGTATTTGCAAGCTAAAAATAAATACGTTATCCTTTTAGCAAGTTTTGGATCAACCTGAACATTGTGCCCAGAGAACCTCTATAGCAGGGCTATTCAACTGGTGGCTCAGGGACCAAATCAGGCCCACGGGTGGACTCAGTTTGGCCCACCAGTGGGTCCATTTTAAATAAAACTAGATTTTAAACCATAAAACAAACTTACTTAATGACAATAACTGCTGGATGTCTGGCCCCTGAATAATTTAATTGAATAGCCTTGCTGGGGAAGCTCTCAGGGAACCACCTCAGCTGACTCCTGTTGATGCAGAGGAGCAGTGACTCTTCTCCCAGATGATGGAGAACCTGACTCTTCCTCTAAAGCTGAGTTTCAACATCCTGCTGAAGAATCTGTGTTCAGCTGCTTGTATTCAGGACTTTGTTCTTTTGGTCATGGTCAAAATCATATGACCACAGGTGAGAGTTGAAACGCGTCACCTTTTGATTCAGCTCCTTCTTCACCACCACCGACTGGAGCAACACCCTCATCACTGCAGATGAAGCCCACTCTTTCAGTCCTCTGGTCTAATCCTGCCGTCTCTTGTTAACAAAACTCTAAGATACTTGGACTCCTCCACTTGACGCAGAGGCTCACCTTGACCTGGACAAAACGGTCTTCTTCAGGAACAAGTTTTGAATCATCTTGTCATACTTTTGCTTCATCAACACGTCTACTGCCAGACTTTTAAAGAAGCACTGTGATGCTGTCATCATAATTTAGAAAGCATTTGAATTGGTCTTTTACTACCTAGTGAGATTTGAATAAAAGACTATCTAAAGAGCCAAAGCTGCAGGGAAAGGATTAAATGAGGGGCTTTTTTCTCTTTAGTTCATAAAACACGAAGAAGTAAGGATCTTGTCAACCATTTTAAAGTCCACTGAGAGTGAAAACACTACTAAAGTCAGGTTTTTATTTTTACATGGAGTAAAATACTTTTACATTAGCACTTACTCAGAAAGCAATAAAAGCTGAAATGTGTTAGACTTAACTGCACAAGGATGCACGTTGATGGTTAGAAATGGGGATGTAGGACCTTTCAAAGGCGGGGCCATCAGTTAATTTACCCATCGTGAAACAAAATTACACCTCTAAAATCAAATGAACCATAAAGCTCTTAAGCTTATAGCTATACCTCTTTAAGACTGGGCTGGTCCTCATAAAGACAACTGGCAAGACCAGTGATTATTCCAGAAAAGGTCATAATGTGGTGACAACAAGAATTATGCCCCCCACCCCCGCCACACACACACCAAAATGACATCCTCATTAAGACGCCGCTTGGATTTGCATACACAGACACATCCCAGTCCTGTGATAACCTCTTTTGTACCTACACTCAGACGTCCATGAAACGTGCACGAGTATCGCCTTAAATGGGACAGACTGAAAAGGGCCAAGCACACATTAAGAAGCCAAGAACAGGCAGAGCACCTATTAATAATTATTATCAACTACTAAAAGGCAAAAGGGTGATAATATTTTTACTTCTGTGTGTATGTGTGTCTGCCCTTGTATTTGTTACCTTGTAAGACCCATTATATCAGCTTATACTACATTGCGAGGACCGCTCCTTAAGGGGCTCAAAGCCCAGGCCCCGTAGGCCCTTTGTCATTTTCTATGGTTTTTATATGATTGTCTATTGTTGTCTATATCTCATCTGTTTCCTTGTTTTAAACAGGTCTCTCTTGTGAATGAATCCTTGTGGCTCAATGGGACTAACCCATAGAAATAAAGGTTGAATAGATTAAAAATAAGAAGAAGTGGGTTAGGGGTTAAGTTTAGGATTAAGGTATGAAATAAGGATGGGTTACTAGATGGATTTTCAAGGATTCAAGGATTCAAGTTTCTTTATTTGTACACCACATGTGGCACGTGGTGGAACAAAATTGTGTACATAGTGTCGCCGTTACATACACGTATTAAAATGTAAAAGAAAAACAGATTAATAAGATCTAAGATATTCATATCTTAGATATCTTACATTTTTCTCAGTTCATGAACTAAGAAAAACATCAACTAAATATACACTAACCACTGGTAGCATAAAAACAATACACCGAACAGCAGCATGAACATGAGTCTGTGTGAGCAGAGGCGTATGGATGAAGACAGCAACATGAAACAGATCAGCAGCAACATGAAACAGATCAGCAGCAACATGAAACAGATCAGCAGCAACATTATGTTTTTTTATTTATTTTTTATTTTTTTAGACAGTGAAATGGGACTCTATAAAGACAGAGATGTTTATTCTAAGAAAACCAAGTTGTTGTTTTTTTAACAACATAATGTCTTGGATCGGATCAGTTGTTTGATGTCTGGTCGAGATCTTACTCCTCTTTTTGTTAAACTGCGATTCCAACCTTATTTCTGGTTTTAACAATCAAAACCTTTTATTATATTTCCTTTTATCTTAGAAAATATGTCAAAACAATTAACTTACTATATTAAGGTAGTGTAAAATAAAAATCTAAGAAAGTCTTCTCTCATTTTCTGTAACACTTTTTTTCATAATATTGCCAAACAAACTATTACATTTTCACATAGCACCTCAACAGATCACTCCATTTGTTTCATTTATACTCATTCGACAATTTTAAAAATACAATGAGTAATGTTGGTTGAAAAACAAAATAAAAAGCACAGTCATTTATGAAAGTAGAAAACCTTTTAAACATTAAAAGTGAAAGTGAAGGTTTTCATAACGTGACAATTATCTTGATCGGTACATAAACGAACAAAAAACAAATCAAACACAACATATAATCATGTTGCTGTCGGGTTTAATTTGTCATTTTGAGAAGCATCTGTTTAGTTTTATTGTTTTTTTTATCATAAAGGAAAGCCAGTAGAACGAGCAAAAGCAGCAAAAATATGAAACAAAGAATAGTTCAAAGTGTAAAAGTCATATAAACACAAAAACATATTTTTGAAATTAGGAATGCCACGAAGGCCAAGAGGTGGATTTATCAAATATTACTTGCAGTGACAGTGACGTTGTGTGCACCAAATCTCTGCAACGATCCGAACGTCACTGCAACAAATTCCAGGTGACATTTTAATAAGAGCTTCAAATTTCTTCTTGAAGAATGTGTAAAAACAAAAAAGTTGTTGCAGAACAGCACTTATTATATCATTTTTAATAACCTCAAACCCGATTTCCCAACGACTTCTTGCGTTTGTTGGAACTTTTCGTCACACATCGTGTTTCCTGGGAAACGTTTGCATCATCTTCCTCTTTTAAACCATCTTGTTCTGAATAAACATAGATATATGCATTGTAATAAACTGTAGAAAGGTCAAATATTTTTATTCGACTCATTTTGTAACATGTTAAAGCTGAATTTTAAATGCAGTTTGAGTTTAAAGCAGCAGATCAGATGTGCCAGATTCTGTTCCAAGAGCAAATCTTAAGAACTCGAGTCCACATGTTCATTTCCTTCCTGCTTTTTCTAAAAGGAACTGAAAGCTTTTGTATGAAGCTGCTCAATCTGACCTGGAGTGTGTGTGGAGGGACAAAATCACAATATCCTGTCTTCCAAACATGTTTATACAATATCCTACACACATGCGAGATCTTTCATTTTTGTTCCTTCTGATCCTGATCCAAGGTAAGTCAATATTTTGGGCTGTTTTTGGTTTCTCCTGAGTATCGTGTTGATGTATGTGTGGGTCTGTAGGGGTGTGTGTGTGTGTTTAGTCTCATCATTTTCATCCTTTCACAGCATCTTCTTGCACCATCAGGGTCATCGGTCTCATTGGGCAGAATGTTACCTTGCCCTGCACGTATGGCGCTCCGACTAAAGGAGGCACAAGTTTCTGCTGGGGACACGGGAAGGTGCCCTTGTTTAAATGCTCCAACACAGTCCTCTCATCCCAGGACGGGGGGGTTGTCTTCAGGAGGTCCCCCAGGTACCAGCTGCTGGGACGGGTCACAGCGGGCGAGCTTTCCCTGACCATCCTCAATGTTCAGAGGAGTGATGCTGGCGTGTACGGCTGCAGGGTGGAGATTTCTGGCTTGTTTAACGACCAGAAGGTCAACACAGAATTGACTATAGCAGAAGGTAATTAAACCATAAAAACATAGTCTGTCATGTTTTCTAAAATTAATTAATCCATCTGTTTGATTTGACTTTACCAGCTGCTTTTATCAAGAACTGCACGACTGCTGATGCAACAACAAAAGGTATGCATCATGTTCAAATTCACTTTTTCTGTTTTTTATTGTTTATTTTTTAAACATAGGGTTAAAAACAGAAGTTTTATTTACAATACATCGATGAAAGATATATGTATTTTAGATGTAACATGCATGACTAAACTGTTCTGGTGAATAGAAGCAACTCTCAAACTGAACTCCTCACAGAAACACTAACAACGCTGACGCCGAAACACATGGAGGTCAGAGGCTCAGCAGTAGAGAAAAGTCAAACTGATGAGGTAAGTTGATGAATTTTTAAACAAATAAACAGATAAACAAATGCAAACACAGAAAATATGATCTAGAATATTTCTGAAATTGGTAATCCCTGAGTGAGCACCTACAACTGATTAACAATTCAAGATGGTTGTCAGAGCTAACTGACCATAGCAAAAAACATATACAGGTAGTCCTGGACTTACGACGTTTCGGGGTTGCGTCACGCATCTCATAAAAAAATTATTTTGAAAAATTTTACTTTAACAAGCCAAGTTCCTGTTGTACTTCCTGTTTGACGGTAAGAAGCAGTAGCTTGACAGCAGAAACAGCGGCAGTGAAAACTTACTACAGACGGCAGAAACAGCGTAGCTGGACCAAGAGCTAACATGCTAACAAGCGGAGGAAGGCTTCACCAGCATACTAGTAGGTTATTAACTCTTTTTTCCCTTCATTATGGCTCCAACTGTATGGAGCTAACATGCTAACAGGTCTTACTATAAACAGTCTGGACCGCACGAACTACAGGGAGCCTCAGATGTTG
>JARVGS010001166.1:22595766-22608482 GCA_031762315.1 Hypsolebias antenori | reverse complement strand
AAAAAAAAATCCAAGAATCCAAGAATCCACATCAAAATGCAGGATTTGCCACCATCATATAAATATACAGTCTATGTAAACCAGCCATCTCGGTAGTTTGAGGAAGCTATTTCCTAAAAGTAAAGTTTCCTCAAATGATTGGGGTCGCTGTTAGGGTGGTCGAAGATTAATCTATGGTGGGCAGGGCCACCACTGGTCACCCCCTGGCTCTGTCATTGCACCTGATGGCAGAAAAAAAATTGCTCCCTTTGCTTGCCAGGATCTGTCACTCAGCACCACATCAGACAAGAATTTTTTTAAAAAAAAGCTCTGTTCTTCCGCATAGTGTAACTTCTACCCACCTGAAAATGTTGCACTTAGAACACTAAGGATTACTGGCATTCTCTGTTCAATTCCAGTCCAGAAAAACACTCATTTCAAAAACTACAAACATTCGCTATTCAAAACCGTAAGCGAGCGACGGGGGACATTGGTGTACCGCTTGTTATATTGTATGGGTGTGTGTAACTATGGCATACGTGTCAAACTCAAGGCCCGGGGGCCAAATGTGGCCCTCGTTGACATCGTATCTGGCCCCAAAGATGTTATTTTAAATACAAAATACTTTAATCACTTTAATTTTTTCAGTAATGTTTGATTATGCTGTGAAAAGTGCAACAGAGAACGTCAAATGAGACCAATCAAACTCTTGATGAGGAACATGCGACCAAGAAAAGATGTTGGGTATCTAACTTGAGTTAATGTAGATTCTGAAACAGGCCCTTAGTTTGAAAAGGGTTTTAATTTTGGCCCCTTTTGTAAGTGGGTTTGACACCTCTGCTCTATAGGAATGAAAACTTCCAAACCATGGGTTTCAGGTGTCCAAAATAAATAAATAATTAAAATAAATTGGTAAAACTTTCTTCATAGCAAGAAATATTTTTATAGTTTCAGCAACATTAGAAATAATTAATTAGCTTTTATGCATAAAATTAAAACGAGTATTTCATGCATTTGAAGACACATTTAGGCATTAAATTACATATTCCCCAACATTTAGCTCTAATGACACCAATCTGTGTTTGGCTTAAAAAAAACAAAACAAAAAAAAAAAAACAGCTACCGTACTAGAAAGGGTTTTCTGCCTTTTGGTGGAAAACTGCTCTATCTTTGTGCAATTTACAAGACAACAACTTCTTTACAAGTGATCGTGAGTGGTTGTAAGTGGGATTTGATTTCCATTTAATTTTTAAGCAATTTCAGAAAAACATCTGCTCGAGCTCTGTTCGAGCTAATTTCAGTGTCTACTTGGTGATGCTGGGGACAGATGTCACTTTGCCCTTTCTGAAGCTGTGAGAACAGGTGCCACAACCCAGACCCACAAACGTTATATTCGGTTTTGAAGCCACACGATGCGTTTGTGGTTCACTTCATGATTCTGTGTCACTTCACAACAGCCAGGCGTGTACAAAAAAAAATCTTGTTGAATAATAAGCGCTCCAATCAGACATAAATCTGAAAAGTGACATGATAAGTCCTGCACCTGGTTTCCTTCCCTCTCTTACACACACATACAGGCACAAAAATACAGGAACACAAACACACAAAGGAAAAGCAGCAGACAGAGGAAAGAGGATAGACAGTAGACAGGCATGGTGTGAAATAAACTTCAAGACAAACAGTCACAAATAAGCTTATGTACATATCCATCAGCGCTGAGAAGTCGTACGCACACTCAGATTTTTCCTGCCGTCATGTATTTCTGGGTGATTATCTCACGAGCAGGAAGGTAGCAGAGCTCTCTCCTTGTGGCAGCGATGGACGGAGCGTTGATGTGTATGGCTGCCAGCGATTCTCTTCAAGAGATTCAAACAAAGCAGCAGATACTGAGCTGTTAAAATCTGTGAACACAAACGGGAAAATGGTTTTATATTTGTGATAAAGGCCCAACGCCCCTTCAAGAAATGCTACAGGAGTTTATTTCATGCATGGTTTTGGATAAAGATCATCTTGTGTTGAGAAATGAGGAAGTTGTAGCCGCTTTTGGTGAAACCTTGAAAATAATGTGTTTTTTTTCTTTGTGCAATATCAAGAGTTGTCACCCTCAATGCGTGTGCTGTGTATGACGCTCAGCTACCACAGCGGAACTAAAGCCAATGTTGGCTGAAGTTGCTTAACTATGGTGGCCTTTTTGAATTGGATTGACTTGTAGACAATTCTTACCGTATTTTCCGCCGTACAAGTCGCACCACCCTATAAGTTGCATCAGTCCAAAGGCTGATAAAGTGGAAAATCCATAAATACGTCGCTTCACAGTACGTCACATCTATTATGCGTCACCACTGGCAACCCGAAAATGTGGGCTGGTGTGCCAACAATCGATTGGCTGCCAAATGGCGGCTGCGGGAGCGTGCACGGGAGGACTTTAACAAGAATTTAACAAGAGTAACACTTAAAAACTATTATTTGCTTGCTTGAAATTATAGCAAAGAAGTGTTTCAGTCTAACTTTTCCTTAGTTAATGCACTTTGACAGTCAAATCAGCTGCATTTTCAAAAGCTGATACGAGAAAACATGAACGCGCAGAGGGTGACTCGATATCCATTTCTTTGAATCTTAACATAACCAAATAAAAACAATTACTTGTTTGCTCGACTATATAGTAAAGGTGTGTCTCAGTTGAACTGTTACTAAATAAATGCATTTTCAATGGTCAAATTAGCTACATTTTGCCGGGGCAGCACAGCTAAATGAAACTGATTTGGTTGCTCTAGGAAGACGAAGGTGGTGGTCTATGGAAAGCCAATTGTGTCATTAACAGCCACTTTTACTTATTACACGATACAACTGCATGCCATACTGCTGGACTGCTATCTAGCGGCTGAAAATGGTAGTGTTCCATATTTTCAGTCAGAATGAATGTAAACGGTCATATATCAGCCAAAAATTGGTTTATAAATATGGGGGGAGGAATCCATAAATACAGTATATTGCTTCGGCCTATAAGTCACAGGGCATGCAAATTATGCAAAAAACTGCAACTTATTGGCCAAAAAAATTGTAAAACAAGTGATGCCAGAACATAGGTAGCAGGGGGATCTGGGGGTCCTGCCCCAGAAAACTTTGAATAAATTAAATGCCTTTTCCTGGATTCTAGTGAATTTTACTGACCAACAGCTTTCTCTTTGTGTGAATAGCGCACGCTCCGCTTCTCTCAAGCATCCTATGCCCCCCACCCCTGCATTGAGTTGCCACTGCCTTCATGTGCTTGACCTCTGGTAGGATCCGGCTCAAATTATGCCCTGCTTGTAGATGTTCATAAAATTATTACTTTCTGAGAAGTTGATTAATATACAGTATACAAGATATTTTACTAACAGTCAGGTAAAGATGAATCCAAATGGTTGATGATGAAATTGTACATAAACTGTTAGAATATGTGTTGGGAATCAGCCTCTGCAACTACCACACCAGTATTTAGGTAAATAACTGTAAAATTGTTGTAACTGTTTTTTCAGGTCAGTTGTGTATAGTATTCACCTTTTATGACTTTGACTCTAAAAGTAATGCGTTCTGCAAGTTACAATAAAATCCCTCCAGTGGTTCGTTTTTGGTAACAAACACACACAGAAAGATGTGGGGAGAAAAAAAAACGTAATTGTCTGCCTTTTCTTTTCAGCAGCTATGATCATTTAAAATATAAATAAAGTCAAACCTAAAAAAGGTGAATGTTTGGGAAACAGCACTGAAGGTAACCAACCTTTTATTTTAAAGCAGTTTCTGCTCATTTTACAGCTTTGAAGAAAGCACCAGAGAGAAACACTTCTATTCTCATCCTCACAGCAGCTTTTAGCCCGCTGGTCTGGATGGAATAACAGAAAAGCTCTGGGGTCATTACTCACAATGAAGGACTCTATTAAGCAGCAGTGTACAGAGCTAAATTCACACGTGCACCAGCACAAACGCTCACACCCTGAGGTGTAAAGAGAGGACTGAAAATTGTGTGTGCGTGTATAGGAATGGGTCAAATGTGTGGACTTTTTTTGTGTGTGCAAGAATTACACTTAACTGCAGGGATATTTCTGTGCATGAAAAAGTACACGCACAAGCTGTGTGCACTCTTTGTAATCTAGCACCATTACTGCCAGCTTCACGTGCATTAGAGGATAAAAATGATGGTAGGGAGGAGGGTTTGAAAATGCAGTGGGGAGTAATTTCACTGAAGGGGCATCGGACGTATTTATAGCCATCACAACTGAAGCGCTGAAAGCACGCTGAGTTCATGATCTGGTCATTAATGTATTCTAATGGAAACACAATAGACACAGAGCAATGTACAGCATAAACCTGCAACTGGGTATCTGCAAAAACTTTGCTTTCCCATCACCTTGTCAAAGCATTTGAGCGCTGAGCCAAAAATTTCCCGAGCTGAAGTTTGGGTTTTAGCTGTGGTCAAGGCTCATGACTTCACTTTGGCAGTAATAACCTGTCAACTGTTTCACATTAGGAAATGTAAAAGTCTACATCCACACTTGACAAAGCTGACAGATGCTGACAAGCCACTGCATGCAGTCACAGGCCCTAAATGAGGACCTAATGGTGTGGATGTGACAGAGATGTGGCTGTGTTCAGCCCCGCCGCAGCACACACACTGCTTACTGCTAACTAGCTGATGGGGAGGAAGGCGAGGGACACATATAGACGAAAAAAATGGGAGTGGGGGAGATATTCAAATTTTTATTTATAGATATTACGGTAGATAACATTTATTCCCACATGAAAAATTAATACTGTTTCAACATACATTTAAGAAAATTATTAAAACTGAATTATTAAAAAAAATATATGAAGTACTGTAGCTTAATGTGTATTGTATTAGTTAGAAAGAAATTAGAAATTAGTTAGTTCTTAGTAATGTATTACCGTAGTTAGAAAATTAGAAAGAGTTCTTCATTTTTTTTCTGTTACTGGAAGATTATTATTGTTTGAAATGATTGTTTGGAAAAAGGGGCAGATATAATAAGATGTTTCTCCTCTTTCTGCTACCTTTCATTTTTTTTATATTTTGTATGTTATCATTTATGAGATTGCTTGGTATTGTATTTTTAAAAAATGAACAAATAAAAATAAACATAAACATAAAGATTTTGTCTTTTTTTTACATTTTGCACAGTTGTTTTCTGTATAGCCTATTGTACATTTTCCACCATGTTGCATCATTTTATTTTTTTTTTTTTTTTTTTTTTTTTTTTTTTTTTTTTTTTTTTTTACAAATTTCTACAATATTTGGGAACTAAACAAAAAGGTATTTCCAGTTGGCATATTGCAAAATGTTCACTCATTCTAGCTTGAAAATATAAATTGACAACTCAACAGTTTGGACGGACGCACCTCAGTTAAACCCTGGGTTGTTTCCAAACCGCGCAGCTGTGATTGCGTGCAGAAATGTGTTTTTGCATATCTTCCATGATAATAAAGAAGGCTTGTGAAACAATAACTCCATGGCATTTAGCTGAAGAAGTGATGCTGTCAAACAAGTCGAATATTTATCCATGATTATTGAAAAATTAGGTCACAAAGTTATCACTTATTTTTAATCACGATGTATAAATTAAAATCAATCAATGTTTTTAATGTACAATTTTTAATTTGTATTTAAAAGAAAGTTTTGCACCTCACTCTTATGCAACCATAAGAGTGAGGTGGTTTTAAAAACTCATTTAATCACATAAACACAAATGTTTGTGCACGGAGTAAAGTGGGGAGAACAGACTGTTGCAGAGTTTTGTTGTCTTTGTGTTTTCACAGTTTACGTTAAATTATCTGACAACTTCATAAGATCAGATAACCGAGAAACTGACTTAGCTGACTTACTGATAATTTCCTAACAGCAACTGATAGATGTTTTGTTTTTATGAGTAAAAGTTTCAATGCATTTATTATTTGATTGTCTTTGACAGTGTACCAATCCAAACCCTCAGGACTTAAAGGTTTCTTGTTTCCACACCTCTGAGTCAAATGGTTGAAATACCTCTTTTGCATGTCATCAAGCTCTGCGGAAGCTTGATGGGATTCATGTAAATCAGGTGAGTCTGAGCAGAAAAACATAATTAATAAATAAACATGCAGAACAGCGAGGCCTGGTTGGGGGGGGCAGTGTCATAGACGTTTTATTTATGAATTTAAAAAAAATGTAAATTCTTGATTTGTGAATTTGTTTGAACATTTTTCAGCCAGTACAGCTACCATGACTATGTCTATACCACTCCGGATATACATAAAAAGTATGTTTACACCTCTCATTCACATGCAGGCTGGGTTTTTGGTGTGAAAATATGACATTTTTTAAAAACCCATTCCAAAGTGGAGACTGTTTCAAAATTAAGTTTTATTTCAGTTTTATGTTTTTTTTTTTTTTTTTTTTTTTTATAAAACTTTGATCATGTGCTTAAAGGAATAGTCTGGTCATTTTTTTGAAAATTATGTTCTGTCAAACGGTGAGTAGTGAGTATGTAATAAGACAGGACATCAGTCGACGAGCATTGAGCATGGAGATAAGAGCGGTATGTGTCCAGGCTAGGCTAACGGCTAGCCACACTGGAACGTGTTGCTTATGGATTTTCAGGCTTAATAAACAACACTTTCTCAAAAACAAGATATCAGCATGACAGGAGGTTATGTGGACCAAATTAAACTTTTGCATACCCCTGTTTGTTCAGGTTGTTGTCAAGGCTTAATTTGTATACCGATCAGTGGCAGAACACAAATAGCATGCATAATTTTGAATAAAGTAGATGCGATTTCCTGCATTTTGGTGTATTTTAGCAGGTTGTTAAATGTATGCATACACATACATTTTTAAACACTCCACTTCTGTCAAACATCCTACCCCACTCCCCATGACTTGATGGTTCCGAGCCGACTCTTCTCCGCTGAATTCCTTGTCATTCATTGTTGTCTGACTCCATATGTGAAACCTCCAGATGTCTCCTCCGTCTGTTCATGGTGGCTGCCTGTGGGCTCCGGCATGCGTACAACTGCCCTTGTTAGCTGGGCAATCACCCCCACAACTCTTTTAGTGGCTGGTAGTGGCTGATATTTTTTTAAGGGTAAAGGTGGAAATGCCTACTTGAAGGGGCAGCTCGTATGTGATTTTAAGACGCTCGTAAGTGACTGTTGTGTTTAAAATGAGTGTTTATGTAATTATTTTCAGTTTACATATCCAATATAAATTTTATTCATTCAAGGCAGTCATATTTGTTCATAAATTTATTAATAATAAGACTGAGAGTTACCGGATCCAAGCAAACAGTTACCGGGACGCACCCTGTCAAAATAAGAGCGTTCCCGGATCTTGTTCTGGCAGGATCCGACTCATATTAAGAACTGGTCATTGCTGTTTCCTCTACTGAACAATGTTCATGTTTCATGAAAACGTATGCTATGAGCCTAAACCTTCATGTAGACGGTGATGAGGCAGCTGAATGTATACGTCCTCCAGGAGTGAAACCTTTGCACTGATTACATCTGAAGCCTAAAACATTGATCAGTGGACTCTTGCTGGTCGAGCCTTGAGCCAAACTTGGACAAAGACTTTTGCACCTTGTTCCATTCTCTGTGCCCTCTAACTGCGTCAGATCTGATAAAGCACTAAGTATTAATAACCACAAAAACACAACATTAAAATTGATAAGAATACAGTATCTAGTAAGATGATGAGGAAGTTAAAGGAAGCTTTAAATGGTGTCAATGTCACACACACACACACAAAAAAAAAAAAAACATAATTTCTTTCTTTATTTTTGGTGAATCTTTGGCCAAGCTAAAAACAAATTTCAGTAGTTTTATGTTTATACTGATGCTTATGCCAGATTTCTGCAGCTTTTGTTTCATTTTTTTGGTTTCATTCATAGCTCCTATATGTTTTTCAGTAAACAGAAACAAAGCATCCAGTAACAGGGCCTCCCAGTTTTCCCACTGAGACCAGGTTTTCACCAAGTAAAAGTGAAAGTTTTATGTAATTTAAACAATAGAAAAATGTGTCCCATCCTCTCGTACGATAAACCCCAGTAAGTGGGCTGCAGCCCCAGCAGAGCACAACATATGGGAATAATGAGGATTTGAACCTGCGACCTTCCAGTCCAACGTTGCCAGGCCTACCACTTCGCCACAACCACCACAACCAAGTGACATGATTGAAACTGTTCCTTCACGTTCAGCATGTAGAACAAAACTTGTGTTCATGCTGGGAGACAACAGAAGCTCCCAGCAGGTGTCCCACCCCCCTTGCTTCCCGCAGCACACTGATGACATCAGCTGGTGTGGAAAGTAGCCATTAGTTCCACCTCATCACTGAGGGACAAATTTAGCATCCAAGGCTTTTCTCAGACCGAGAGGACAGCTGAAGAGTGGGGGCGGAAAAGGAAACCTGGCCAGATGATGATACTTTCGTGTCACCCCTGCTCATCTTCTGTGCTCACCTCTCCCATTTCTTCATGTTCAAAGCATCATGTTAGGACGTCTAAAAAAAAGGGCCAAACTGTACAAACGTCTGTGACACTGTGATGTGCTTGCACGAAGCAGTTTAACACAAAAACACTTTTAATAGACCACGATTGTTCTTCCAAATGTGATTGGGCCTCGGCATTTAAATGAGGCTTTGGAAGAGCCAGAGAACAAGTGCTGCCTTTTCATCCATGCTGCTGCATCATGACAGCACAGCAGTCACAACACGCTGCACCTCCGTCAAAACTCCAGGGCAAAGAATGTGTTTTTTCAGCTGCCGCTGCTTCCACTCGAATCGGCTCTGAACCACTACTGTTGGGTTTGTGTGTGACTTCATATTTGAAGCAGATTACATCCTTTACTGTTGATTCAGATGGATTAGGGATTATTTTCTGATTGTTGATAGAGCAAACAAGCTGGGTGTTATTGAGTTATAGGTGGTTCTGATGTTCTGTGGAACAGCAGTGTGTGTGTGTATGTGTGTGTGTGGAGGGGGTGCTTCTCAGCACAGGTGGCCGTGCTGTTGGAAAAGACACCTGGCCTCCGCCTTTTAAATGACAGGTGGTGAAGTCACTGCAGGGCACATGTGGAGGGTGGAGGCAGAGACACACATCTGCTGTTGAAGCTCTTCTTCTCAGCTTTTGATGTATCAGACCGAGACACCGGATGCTGTGAGAGGATCACAGAAGATGACTTGTTGTTAGTTTTATTGTTTGTTTGTTTGTTTGTGTTTTGCAAAACATACAAATACTTTATATCTGATTAGCTGATTAATGTTTATTTTGTCAAACAAAATTTGATGAGTTATGTATTTAGTTGTAATATATATAAATGTTTGTTGTTTAAATTGATGGTTTGAATTGATTTTGTATAATGAGGGAGAAGATATGATAAGAAATTTTCTTCCTTTCATTTTATGTTTTTATATTTATTTTATTTATTTTTTGAAAATTGTATCTGTGTTTTTTATTGGAAATGAAATGAAATGAAATGAATAAACGAATGAAATGAAATGAAATGAATAAACGAATAATAAATAAATAAATAAACAAACAGGAACTTTTTGGTTTGAATGAAAAGTGTTCTGTTGGGAGAAAGGAAAACTCTGCATTCCTGCATCAGAACCTTATCCCATCTGTGAAACATGGTGGTGGTAGTGTCATGGTTTGGGCCTGTTTTGTTGCATCAGGACCAAGATGGCTTATCATCACTGATGGAAAAATGAATTGTGAATTATATCAGATAATTGTAAAGGAAAATGTCAGAACATCTGTCCATGAACTGAATCTTAAGAGAAGACGGGTCATGCAGAAACACAATGACCCTAAGCATACAAGTGGTTCTACCAAAGAATGTTTCAAGAAGAGTAAAGTTCATGTTTTGGAATGGCCAAGTCAAAGTCCTGACCTTAATCCAGTCCAGATGTTGTGGAACGACCTGAAGCAGCAGTTAATGTGAGGAAACCACCAACATCCAGAGCTGAAGCTGTTCTCTACAAAGGAATGGACTAAAGTTCCTCCAAGCTGAGGACTGATCAACAGTTACTGGAAACATTTACGGTAGTTGCAGTTATTGCTGCACTGGGGGGGTCACACCAGATACTGAAAGCAAAGGTTCACATATTTGCCACTCACAAATATGTGATATTGGATCATTTTCCTCAATAAATAAAAGACCAAGTATAATTGTGTCTTATTTGTGGTTTTCTTGATCTACTTTTTGGACTTGTGTGAAATTTTAGGTCATATTTATGCAGAAATATAGAAAATTATAAAGGATTCCCAACTTTGCACCACTGTAAACATTCAGCAGAAAACTGTGCACACACAGTGATGCAAGGACACAGATGGCTGTTGCCCAAGCCCTGTTATTAACGCATGAGCACACACTTGCAGCTAACCCAGATATATAGACATGCCATGTGTTATTTGTTCACATTTGGGTCTCATAAGTGGAACATGAAAATATAAATTTCCATATAAAAATGAGGAAGAGCAGCCCGAAGGTTTTAAATGCAGGACTTATACAAATGGAGGCAAACATTTCAGCCACGAGTAAGTTGCTTTATTTGATCCCTCACTTACAATCTTAACTCTGTGTCCTGGCATGGCAGTGATGTCCCAGGTGCACTCCTTCCGGCTGGGATACTTGTCAGGCCAGTTGGGGCTGCTCAGGGTCCCACTGGAGCTGTGGATCTTATGTTCACATTCAGCTAAAACACAAAAGCACACACATATAGGAAGGAAGTCAAAACCCTGGCTGTACGGGAAAAGGTCAGAGGAAATGGAAAGGAAACAGGAAGGAGAGAAACAAGAGAACCAAAGGAGACAGAAAGGATTTCAAAGAAGCACATTCTGGTCACAAGTTCAGAGTAAATTTCACTTGAAAAGCATCCACACATGTACTCTGCAACCGTTCTGATCAAGGCGAATTTCTGCAAAATGTTACATTTTTGCGTTATTATAGACTACACTAAACAACCAGAAGAATTAAACAAAAAAATTTTAGTTTACAAGTCTTTATTTTGATGGTTTAAC
This sequence comes from Hypsolebias antenori, assembly GCA_031762315.1. NCBI lineage: Eukaryota > Metazoa > Chordata > Actinopteri > Cyprinodontiformes > Rivulidae > Hypsolebias > Hypsolebias antenori. Next base: position 22,597,461 of record JARVGS010001166.1, on the reverse strand, counting down.
TTTAATTTGCACAACAACAAAAAACAAACAAACAAAAAAAAAACATATTTTTTTTCTGACAGAATTCTACAGGAAGCCCACCTTCATCCTAACAACAAAGCACTCGGTAGCAGACAACACCATGGGGAGACAGAGAAGTAGGTGAAGACTCTGTCCGACAGACAGCTCACACAGCTGGAGACAGAGATCCTTGTCAGGGAACTGAACTTTGCGGTTGCGCCAAGAAGAATTCCTCTGTTGGAGATGATCACAGCCACAGAATCATCCACCCACAACAACAAAATGTCAAAGTTTGAAGCTCAACAACTTAGAAACAAAGTTTCAGCCAGCCTCAGCTATTCCAAACTACCACCTTCCAACATCAGCAGTGAGGAGAGGGATGTGCTACTCACCACTCTCAGCAAGGACAAGAACAGCACCATCCTCCCAGCAGACAAAAAAAGGTGCACCGTGATTTTGAACCAGAAAGACTATCATGAGAAAGTTCTGACACTCCTTAGTGACTTAACCACTCATGAGTTGCTGAAAAAGTCGCTAACTCACCACTGCACCCTGTATTCATTGGTTAACTGGACATCATTACCTTCATGCAGACTCTCTCACTGGTACATTTTCATCTTTAAATAACTTCTTGGTCTGTTGTCTTCATACATCTTTTACATGTCTCTGCGTGAGTGCAGCTACAGCGTGTGCTCTCAGGACATTATTACACGCAGTGTTCCCTCAGTGCGGACTGAACTAAGCAAAAGGGCCTTCTCCTACTCCACTCCTGTTTTCTGGAATATCTTGCAAAAAAAATCTGAAGCTTTCGACCTTGACCTCTCTAAGTGACTTCAAACATATGTTAAGTTCCTGGCAAAAAACAATGCAGACATGTTCCTGTTTTAAGTATTTTACATTGCCTTATAATCTAGCTGTGTTGTTGCTACTTTTCCTTATTAATTATCCTTTTAATTACTATTTTATTTACATTTGTTTAAAAAAATAATAAATTTGTATGCTTCCTTTATGACTGATTGTCTATTGTTGTCTTTGTTGTCCACTGTTGTCATCACTCTTTGTTAAAATTCAGGTATCTCTTGTAAATGAGTCCCCGAGGCTTAATGGGACTAACCTGTATAAATAAAAGTTGAATGAAAAAAAAAAAAAGAAGAGATCCAGGAAGTGGTTACAAGAAGAAGTTGATGGATTGCCTGAAATGTATGGAGCAGGGCCAGGCTGTTGACTGTATTCTGTACCACAGACTGTACACAGAGTACATGTGTGTGAACGAGAGGGAGGCCGGTGGAACAGTGAGGCTATACCAGAGGTCAAAAACATGCAGGACTTCAAGTACTTGGGGTCCACTCCACGGCCCAGAATAATGGAAAATGTGGTAAAGAGGTGAAAAAGAGAGTCGAGGCAGGATGGAGTGGATAGAAAAAAGTTTCAGGAGTGATTTGCGACAAAAGGGTGTCAGAAAAGGTCAAAGTAAAGTTTATAAGAGAGTGGTGAGACCAGCTACAGTATGTTGTATGGTCTGGAAACAGTGGCATTGACAAAAAGACAGGAGAAAGAACTGGAAGTGACAGAAATGAAGATGTTGAGGTTCTCCTTAGGAGTGACAAGAATGGATAAGATTAGGAATGAGATCATCAGAGGTACAGCACAGGTTGAACAGCTGGGAGATAAAGTTAGAGAGACCAGACTGAGATG
>JARVGS010001166.1:22562867-22576804 GCA_031762315.1 Hypsolebias antenori | reverse complement strand
CACACACACACACACACACACACACACACACACACACACACACACACACACACACACACATAAGTTACTGTTTATCTGGGGAACAGACTGCTTTGAGTCTAACTTCATCACAGACTCTCATTTTGAGCAAGCATGAAGGTGACAGTAGAAAGAAAAAACTCTCTCAGTAGGAATAAATCTTTAGCACACTTGCGTCAAACTCAAGGCCCGGAGCCAAATGTGGCCGTCGTTGACATATTTTCTGGGCCCCAAGATGATATTTTAACTTTAAAATACTTTTATCGCTTTAATTTATTCTGTAATGTTTGAGTACGATGTCAAAAGTGCAGCAGGGTACACCAAATGGGACCAATTAAACTCTTGTTAAGGATCCTGCAACCAAGAAAAGATGTTGGGCATCTAACTCGAGTTAATGTAGATTCTGAAACTGGCCCTTAGTTTGAAAAAGATTTTAATTTCTGGCCCATTTTGTAAGTGAGTTTGACACCCCTGCTTTAGCAGAACCAGGCTCGGGACAAGCGGCCATCTACTTCGACTGACTGAGTTTGAGAGGACAGGAAGGAGGAACAGATGAACAATGGCACGTCACAATCACATTAAGATAGAAATAATATCAAATAAATCTGTTTGCAACAATTCATTTTAAGAAATGAGGTAAATTTGCCCTCTAGTAGTCTAAGCTTAAGGCAGCATAACAAGCCAACCCTAACTACAGGATTGATCAAAAAGGAAAGTCTTAAGCCCAGTCTTAAAACTGGACAATGTGTCAGCCTTACAGAAGTTGGTTCCACAAGAGAGGAGCCTGATAACTGAAAGATCTTCCTCTCATTCTGCTCTTGGAAACTCTAGAACCACAAGTAAACCTGCAGTCCGAGAGCAAAGTGCTCTGTAAGGATAATATGGAACAATAAGATCTGTGATATAAGATGGAGCTAGGTTGTTGAGGGCTTTGTAGGTTAGAAGTAAGACTAACGAGACGTAGATGTGGGTCATCTCACTTTGTTCAAACTAAAAAACATACGATACATGTTGTTGTTGTTGTTTAACATCACATAATTTGTGTGTGATTGTGTAATTGCCTGCATTTGAATGATGAGTGTTGATTTGGCTGTTTGTTAGTAAAATTTCTCATGACCTACTGGACGGATCTTATTGAAACTTCTGAAAAGTAATTATTGGATGTACATCTACAGCTGATTACCTTGTGGAAACCGCCCAATTCAAGATGGCTGCCATAACTAATCAGCATTCACAAAGACAAAATGCAACTTCAATGGAACTTAACTGGTTTTACAGATGTTGAGATCAAAGTTAGTGTGGTAGTAGCTGAGATTCATCATCAGCACATACTTCAAGCAGTACCAGATCATGTTGAACCCTTTCATCTAGACATTTATGTGGCTGTAATTGTTGGTTACAAATATGTAACAGTTTAAAGGCAACATTTGTTTATGTAACAGTGAAAAATCAGAGACGTGTATTATATTTAGATAGTGTGATATCATTCAGTAATGGATATGGAATGAGTGAAAATCTTGCAAAAAATTATTGGAAATTTGACAAGTCTGTGGAGTAGAAATCCATAGATGCAGGTCCACAGATACAAGGGAATACATTATCGGTGTTTGCCCTGATGCATGTGCAATAATCCAGGTAGAAAAAGCTAAAAAAGATGTCAGGTACTCTGGACGGGTTCAAAAATTTGTAAAAAACGTTTCATCTTTCATCTGAAAGACTTCTACAGTCTTCAGTCTATGAGTATTTGTGTTGCACTAAAACTGGGCGAACACCAAAGTAGATGCAGGTTACTTTCTAGCTGTTTGAGTGCTGTGCCTTGTTGCACCAAAAAGCATCCTTTTTTTTTGTCTGACTGACTTACAGCAGCTGACTGGAACGACTCTTTGTTATGTCGTTATACAGGAAGAGAGACAGACGGGATGAGACAAGGAGCGAGCAGGCAGAAAAATGTGGCCTCAGCATCCAGACCGAGGGCCAACTGCCTTGTTGGGTGTGACTCATGCGCTTATGAAGTCAGGGCAGAAAGATAATATCCAGGCCTACAGATGTGTTTTTAATCTCCAGCAGTCCTCTGACTCTTTTTGTCAAGAATTTAATCTTTGCTCTACTCTGCAGAGGTCCGTTGTATGGAAAGACAACTTTTAGCAGCATTACTGCATCACTCATGCCATTTTCAGGGTTAAGGTTCTGTAGAAAGATAATGACTACTCTGGAGGAACTATTAAAATATATTTGTTAAATATGCCCCGGACTGCTGTGCTACAGCTAGATGCTTCTGCGCTTGCTAATAACCACAAAATATAATGTAAGTAATTGCATACTGGAAAGCTGAAATATTAAATATCATCTGCATAACGTAACATTTTTTAGATTGATGTTGTCTTAGAACAATAGCAGTCCACTTTGGTCTTGTTTCTGTTCAGACTATCCATAAGCTTGGCAGTCCAGTCAGAATTAAACTTTATTTCTTTGAGCTGCAGAGCTAGGCATCAGGTGAGTTCACAACTTTTCTCCAGAACCCCATTTCAAAAGATCTGAACCTTTGTTTTAACTGGACCTCGATTTATAATAAGAGAAAGACGTAAACAGCTTGTAAGTTTGACTTTTGTCTTATACAGTATTGATCTTTCTTTCCACAAACAAGCTCATGTCTAAGCCTTTTCTTTTTTATTTACTTTCTAAGGGTTTGATTCTGATCAGAAACTGTCAAACCAGAGTGTTTCCTTGGGTCCGTTGGCCACAGTTGTTTCTGTTACAGCTGTTTCAATAAGATGCTGTGAAGTGAAAATCACAGAGAGAGAGAGATGCTCAGGAGAGCCTTGTTTGTTTCGTAGTGTGGGAGCAGGAGTAGAGCAAAAGAACTGAGAGGGTTCCAGGCTGAGAGATAAATGGCTAAGAAGAGATTGTGAAGCAGAGGAAGTGATGGAAAAGAGGAGTCGGATAGAGAAAGGGAAGAGACTGTTAGTGGCTTGTTGACAGGTGAGCCCGAGGGCAGGTACGACAGGCTGATTCACGTAAGCCCTTCCCTCTCCCCTTTCTCCTCACCCTCCAAACTCCAAAGCCTTCACCGTACCCCCAGCTGGAGACTGCTGATGTGAGATAGCCTACAGGGCTGGGGAGACAGGTCTCCAGCAGAAACCCCCTCCCCACCCACCCCCCAACTCTTTACAATCATACGATAATCATTTAACTTGGAGTGCCTCTTGTCAACAGTCATGACAGTTGACGAGGCAGATAGACAAGACGACGAACAACAGAGACCGCAGCACCGATTTTATGTTTCCAAGAAAAAAATAATAAAAAATAAACATGAAGTAAAACGAAGGGAGAATGAATAAATACATTTGTCAGAAGCATTTGCCTTATGGAAAAATAGGTTTTTCAAAAGCTAAGACTCGAGGGCCAAGCGTCACTTTGGGTCACTTGGATTGAAGATCTGCAGATAGATTTCATAAACAGACTCCACTGCAGCCACAAAGCATCTCTGGTGGCGCGTTAATTGTAAGTGATCTAATTTGCGCTAATGTTTTCCATTTAGATTATCTGTTACAAATTAACGGGGTTAGGGTTGATTTTTTTTTTTTCCTGTTCTCACACCAGGCCCAGGACAAATGACTGGCAGGTTAATGGTGAAACAGGATTAAGAAGACGAGTTTCAGACGTGAAGCAGGCATTTACCTTAATGGGAAAAACGTGACTGGTGAGCAGTATTTATATTACAGGAGGGTGAGAGTTCAGCTGAGCGGAGGGAATATTTTTCTGCCTACGCCGGTTGCAGACAGTGTAATGAATTTCTATAAAGTGCACTGCAAATAAAAATAAAGACACACAAAGGAGATGCATGTTGATGGTTGTCGGGTAATGTTGACAAGAATAAAAAAAAAATCTGGGCAAGGACGCTGTTGTAACTTGTGGTGCTACAAACAAAAAGAAATTTTGTAGGCTCGACGTGAACCCCAAATAGAAAGGAAGACTCGGTAAGCTAAAGGTTATGGAACAATAATCTTAAGTAAACAAGTGTTTAACACGTGAGGCATAGAGGAATGATCAAACATGAGGTGTATAGTTTTTGTACCCTTGATTGCTCGTCTTTCAACAAGAGCATTAACTCGTGTTTCGACACAGTCACACACCAACACATTCCATGATTTGTGTTTGTCTTGCTATCCAAAGCACATACACCCAGTTGCACCCCCCCCGCCCCCCCATCACGTTCGACAAGGACCAGCACAAGTACAGTACATGTATCCGTACAAGCTTCGGCGACACACAGCCTGACAAGCTCACAATTAAAATAAACCTTGTAAAAGGCCACACAGTGCTATTTTTCTCTTCCAGCCAAACAGGGGAACAACTCCCTAGCAACACCAGACAACCACAAGTGTATGATCGTATTTGCGTTAGTTAGAATTTCTCGTTTTATCGACTCAAAGAGTCAACAGAAGAAAATATGGTAAGTTGAAAAGTCATGAACTTTCTTTCTTTTTCCACGTTGGGATTGTGACATTGTGTGCTCTCATTACGAACACACCATCAACCCTCCATGGGTCTCTCTGAGTTTCTGTCTCTTTCCCCATCTATCTCTGCGTTCCCAGACAGCTTTAGCAGTTCAAACCCTCGCACTGCGGCATTGTCACACACCACACTGGTTGCCATGGAGAAATAGTCCTCCTGGTCTCCAAGGTACCCGAGTCTATTGTCTTTGGCTTCTTTATTTAGATGAAAACATGATTTGTTGGAAGGGATCTACTTTTTTTTTTTTTTTTTTTTTTGTGGCTTCTTTTTGCTGCCGTTTCTTTTGTCTTCTCCGTACTCATGAGCATCAATGCAAAGTCGCATGATGTGTATTGTTTCATCCTTCTCCTTTCCAGGAGTTTGACTGTGTGCATGTGTGTGTCAAGCTCGTCTGATGTTTTGTAGCAATTAATTTCAGTGTGTCTGCATGTCAGCACCCCAGGAGGGGGGCTGTATAAAAGTTTTCCCCACTGCCACTGCTCTCGCCAGGGCTTATAATTGCCTTCTATTACCAGGGCTGGGTGTCACAGCGCCTGCCTGTCTGTCACCAGGAGACGCTCAACTAACAACAGATGATGAGGCAAAGGAGTTGCAGTTTTCTTCCTGCTGCTTTTTGGCTGAAGAAATTTAACAAGAAATACATATAAATATAACCCTAAGGTATCTGGACTTTTGGTGAAGTGCCAGAGCTGGAAGGGCAACTACAACCATAGGGGGCGATGAGCGCAGTCTGCAGACGAGCAATGGACAACACCAAACTGTAAGAATGAAATGACTCAGTGATCTTTTTCACCAGATAAATGATGTAGATGGTACAGCTGAAAGACCAGGTGTGAAACTACTAACATTTTAGATGGTTTTATAGCAGTGACACAAATCTTGGGATCCCTTAGACAACAGGCCACCATGAAGAGGCCACAAAGAAGTCAACCACGACTAAGTACTTACCAAGGCGGGTTCTGAAGAGCCAGTTGAATGGATAAGTCCAGTCCATCAAAATGTATGCCAGTCATCAGAAACTCTGTTTGTATAATAGCACGGCCAAAGGAGGAGACAGAAGCCACTGATATAAAGGTAAGATCCTCAAAATGCAGGTTTCACCCTAAGCCCAGCACCTTGACATTGAACACTAAGAAAAAGGAAATCAGATCTACTTTGTATATGCAGGATACAACAAGTAAGGCAGATCCTAAAGAGCCAGAATAAAACAACTAAGTTCACCAGGAACAAAGCCTCCAATGATGAACTGCTCAGCTAATGTCTCAGACAACAGAAACCCGGTGTGGATGATTAAGAAAGGACAGAAGGAACCATCATTGAAAGACTGGTCCCTGCCTGGCATGTACCACTGGCAGATTGGGGAAGCAGCTGTTATCAAGAAATTCTTCCAGGGGCTAGAAAAGACAGGACTGAAGGACAGCACAGAGAAACTAATCATGGGAGCTCAAGAGCAGGCCCTCAGCGCAAGAACAGTAGAGGTCGAGGTCTATCACACCACACAGAACCCAAGATGCAGGCCGTGCAAAATACTTCTGTGATAGTACAGTACATAATGGGAGCATTTTAGATGCAGGCAGGTGGACAAAGTGTACTTGGAACACCATAGCAGAGTGTAGAGAAACATTTGTGTCGAGTATGGACAGGAGGTCCCACAGTCAAGTGGGAGATTCCACCAAGGGTGATGGAGAATGGCAGGGCTAAGACTTCCAGATCAAGACTGAACAACAAATGACCAATCAACCAGACATTGTGACGGAGCACAGAAGTAGGTAGTGGTGAGAGATGTAGTGATTACATGAGCTAATAACATCAAGAAGAAACATGGAAAGCTTAAGATACACCAAGAATTAAAAAAGGAAATTGAGAAGTTGTCTAAAGTTAAGGTCTTAGTGGTGCCAGTGGCTATCAGAGCACTGGGGGGCTGTGACCCCCAAATTTGAAATGTGGCTCCAACAGATCTCAGGAACAACATCAGAGATCTCTGCTCAGAAGAGTGCAGTCCTAAGAACGACTAAGATACCGAGCAAAACACTATAAAGCTTCTGGGGCAAAACTTCTATACCCACATTAAATTATGTGACCAGTTAAAAAGCAAAATTTGATTTGGAAATAAGTTAAAACTTCTAAAAAATAAAACTTTGGCTGTTACAGTCAACTCAGTCAATCTGCCCCCTCGAAAAACATAATGATTCATAAGACCAAGCAGCGTCTGGGGGGAAAGGAAGTATAGTGATTCTGATGTGGTGTTAAAAAAAATAAGTAAAAAAAAAAAAAAACCAACAAAAAAACATCTGTGAAAACGTAAACTCGTAGATTTAGTCAACTCAAACCTTTGACCCTGTTCATTTGCATGTTTCCAGAACCACTCACAGCTGTCACCAAACTGCTGCTTCTTTGGTCGCTGGCAGAGCAGCTGGAAACCAAACAGGAAGTGACATCATTGCTCCGAGTCAGAGCGAAACAACCGAGTGAAAAGAAGAAAATAGACAGAGGCACAGAGCAGCGTGGCTGATGCATGGAAAGAGGAAGTTGTCTGTGTTTTGTTCTTATTCAGTGGTTGTGGCTCAGACATCCCACTTTGTGGTCTTGTTTAAGGCCCAACAGACAAATAAAAATATCCACTTTTAGTTACTTATCTTCTTTGTCACACATGGTGTTAATTTCCTGTTTTTCTTTTACGCAGCCATCCACCCCAACATACAGTATGTATTTTTTTAACTTTTTCTAACTAAATATTCTTAGATTAAACGTTACTACTACTACCACACTGATGGTGCACATCTCGTTTTTTGCTTTCTTTGTGTTCCCAACAAAGGGGCAAAAGAACTACATTCACAAACTCTTAGTCGTTTTTGTGGACATGGTTTTGTCTATCGAGCATATAAAGGAAACTGAATGTGTAAAACAGATGAGCAAGCTGGGAATCAAACTATTTACTTCCTGTTCAAGACCTTTTCACCCTAACTTCTCTGCTTCACTCTACATATAGCATTTAACAACTATGAATTATTGCCCGCCACAATAGAAGAACAGCTAAACATGTACAGTAACTGTCTGTTTGTGCATGTGTTTGTTTGCATGTCTGTTAGCAAAATAGCTCTAGATGAATTTTAATGAAACTCTCGCAAAGTAATCATTGGATGTATAGTAGTCAAGGTCCTTAATTATCATTTGCATCACATGTGGTACATGAGGTGGAAAGAAATTGTATACTCAAGGTCCCAGTTACAACACTAGCAAAAATATAAATAGTAAAAGAAAACAGTACTAAGATCTAAGATATGAACTAAGAAATATGCTAAACTAAGACACACTGAGCACTTAATACAAAAACAATACACCAAACAACAGCAGCACGAACATGAGTCTGTTTGAGAAGATGAGTATGAATGAACACAGCAGCATGAAACAAATCAGCAGCATGAGATCAGCAGCATGGATAGTCAGCAGCACATATCAACAATCAAACTGGAGATTACAGTGATTTTATTTTTCACAATGATAATCCTGATTAGGGATACACGAGTCCAAAAACCCCAGTGCAGAAGCTGACCCCAGTCCAGTGGCTCCACACCCAATGCTCAACCCTCTGCCTGAGGGGAGTGGGGCAAAAAGGTGCGTGCTGGGTGAGTGGGGTCCTCCATGACGCAGGTTGACCTCCTCCTGCATCCAGAGATGTAAATGTCCGCGATCTTGGGGAGGCCAACCGCAACAGCCTTCTGTGCAGCTTTCACCACTTTCTGCAAAGATTTTCCCTCCGCAGCTGTGCAGCCTCCATGCCACATGTTGATGCTGGAGCAGAAGATGGTCTCCACTGCACACCTGTAGAAGTCCCTCGCTACGTCACAGTTCAACTTTCACAGACTTGCTCTCTCGCTGTTTTTCAACGCAACATTGTACATGACACACTCAACTTTAAAATTACTCGCATGATTGGGACAGTCCAGGATAAAAAGTTTATGAAAAAAACTTAGGACAGGCGCCACCATTTTGAAGTTTTCTTTCAATAAACTTATACTATAACGCATGTCAAAAAGACTGCACTACCCAGAAGCCAACAGTGCTTCCGGCCGCTGCTTTCTGCCAAAATGGAGGGAAAATTTTGCAACACAAATCTACACTATGTATTAAACTCACAGAACTGGCAGGAAAGTTGCAAATAATTTTGAAGCTTCCTGGAGATCAATAATCCACGTGCACATCAACCTGGATGGGGCAGTGGACTTCGTCACCGCAGGGTAAGCCTGCAGAACCAGAATGGAGCTGCTGGAAAGCTGGTGAGTACAATTTTTGCATTACTGCACAGTACATGTACGTATGTTGCTAAAATTATGTAGATTAAGAGTTTAGAACATTGCAAGAGTGTGGGAAGGGTTTATAAAGCTTTAAAATATATATAAATACTAAATTAAATATAGCATTCTTACTTTTTCACCTATTGTGGTGGTGTGTGGAACGTAACCCCGTGACAGTCAAAGGACTACTGTGCAGTTACATTATCTTCTGGAGTCAACCTGATTCAAGATGGCTGTTACACCTACAGGGTTAAAGGTTACTCAGCTAATTCCACATTTGTTGTGGTACTGTAGTAGCTGACAGTCACCTGTGTTACACAGCCCAAGGGTTAACATAATGCACACTATATCTGTTTAAACCTTTCCATGCAAGTCTATTAAGTGATGTGCATTCTTTTCAAATAAATGCAGGTTTCATTTTATTGTTTTTCAAAATATCACATCTAAATAAAAGACACTTTATTAATTTGACACAAGTTCTATTAAAAGGGGTGAAAAAACAGAGGAAATGTTATGTTTTAGTGCAAAATGTGTGCCCTATATTTAAAATCTGCTTTCAAATAATGTGGTGTGAAGAACTAATTTTGACACGCAGGGACTTTTTTTTTCTCATTCTTCTTTCTTATTGCATGCAACGTGATGCAAAAGTGGAAGGTGAGGTTTCGGAAACTGTGACGCTGTGCTTTGTCAGCGCAGGGTGCAAAGAAGGGTTAGCTGCTGTTCGGCGCTTTTGTGGCAGAAGCGTGCAGCAGCTTGCTCCTCCAACACGCGGCAGTGCGCTGAATGGAGTGGGTGCAGGTAAACATGCTAAGACAGGCCGTCGCAGAAGCTGGTAATGTTGACATCTTTTACGTTGGCACGCCTACTTTTTCTCATTACCTTTCATCATCCTTGACTTTTCTGTTTTGGGGATCTTGGCGGTTTGAGGAGTCATGCTTACACTCGGCAGTGAGTAATGAAGAGTCACTTCAAACTAAAAATAAAAAAGATTTTAACTAAAAATAAGCATGTTTAATAAACAGAGCTGACCTTAAGACTGTGAAACAGGTAATACCATACCACTTTATTTATAAAGCACTTAAAACAGCACCAAGGCCAACCAAAGTGCTGGTAATGTCTCACTCAGCACTGGAATCTTGTCACTGTAAAAAAAATAAAACTCTAACGTGTCTGCCTACTTTAACAACCCCCCACCCCCCCCCCAACACACACACACCTCCCAAGGGGTGTGGTATCCACTTTGACATGAGCATTTCATCATCCATTGCTCAATATTTGTTGCTACCGTGATGACGGCCAAGTCGGTGATGGCTTCGTGGTGAGGCCAGAGCCACAAATAGACACAAGTTGTGTAGAAAACTGTCTTTGTTTCTCGTTTTCTGGAAAAAGGAACAAGCAAAAAGATGAGTCAGACAAGATGCACTGAGCACTGAGATGTGGAGACAGGAAACACTGCAGTAAAACCAGTTCTGCTTAACAACAATTTCACGAGGAAATGAAGCCTTGCAGGGGTTAATGGAAAAACTGTCCAAGATCGGAGGAAGGGTGTGGCTGAAAGCATGAAAATTTTCAAAGGAGCTGACCTGCTGACGGGAGGAGGACAAATAAACTAGTAGCTGCTTTGAATGGAGCACTGGGAACAGCTACAAAACAAATACACGCACACAGATCTGTCAAGTGAAACAAGCAGTAGAGAGGAGGGGGAGAAGGTGGGAGAAAACAGGGGGGAAGGACTGTGGGATAGAGGGAGAGGAGTCCTGGAGCAAGTCCAGGGGAACTCCAGTCTGCTATTACCCAACATGCTCTCTGTCACCAGGGGCTGCGAGACCCACTGCTGCCGCTGCAGGGGAACCAAGAGAACACACACGCCTAACATTCATATCCCCTAATAACTCACACATACCCCGGTGGCCGTGTCACCATGGTAACACGCTGACCCCTAGCCTTTAAGTTGCACTCCTGAGCTCAATCCCCTGCTGAGCGCTGAGATGCGAGGTGGAGTAAATCTGCCTATTTACAGCAGCGCCTTCGGCTCGTTTTTACTGGTGACAATAAGAGCTAATCTCCTTTCTTCACCGTCGCACCGCATCTACTTTTCATCGGCCTAACTAGACTCACATTTGCAACGGGAGTGAGGAAATCCCCAGTTGGTTTTCCTTTTTGTTGTGCAGATTCAACAGATTGTTTTTGTACCAGGTAATGCATGAGTAAAAGTGTGTGAAAACAAACTTTGACCAGTGTGAAGAAGCGATGCTACAGTAAAACAAGTCTTGTTCTGGCCTCGATCCAAGCCCAGCGCCCTGTTTGTCAACCCCTTTAATGTTACTGAACAAGCATTGGTGCGCAGTGATGGGTTAATTCAAGGCCTCACAATGCCCAGGACACCAAGGCAGGAATCTACTCCAGATAAAGGAGCTGATACTGATATTGCTGCTCCTTTCGTTATAAAATCCTGCTTCTGATCTAAATGTGATCCTATCTCTCCAAGGATTAGATATGTGTGGTCTGTTGAGTCAAACTGTGATTGTTCATTATGTGTTTATGCAATATTTTTCTCAGAATTGTATTTAAATGTTTCCATTCCCTGGTTTTCATTCACTAACACCTATTCACAGCAAAAGTTGGTGGTTTGGTCACAAGTCCCAAGCCAATCACAAAATGTTCATCTTGCGTTTTTACGCCAACATATGACAACAAATGGCAACTTAGACAGCAGACATTAATTTATGAACAAGCTCGTCTTGGCATGAATGTCACAACAGTTTAGTTTTTTATTGATTTATTCACGCCACTCTTTTTCAAGTGTCTAATAATCATATAACGCACAAGTTTGTTGGTTTTCAAAACCAAGAACGGAGTGCACAATTTTCAATTTATTGTGTATTTTCTGCAATTTACACAGACTTTCATGATGAGTACACCCACAAACCTAAGAACATTGTTAAGCATGGTGGTGGTAGCATCATGCTGTGAGTTTTTTTTTTTTTTTTTTAACGCTTATTGGTAGTGGTGCACTGTACAAAATGTCTGGAATAATGAAGGAGGTTGACTACTGCTGCTGTATTCATGCCCATCTGCTCACTACAAACTCATGTTCAGGCTGCTGTTTCATTTACCATATTATTTTACATTATTAGTGTTTAGCGTTTATCTTAGATCCTTATATACTCTTTCTTTTTATGCTTTATCTTTTTGCTATTTTGAGGTGTAACTGGGATCCTGAGTACATAATTTCATTGTATCACATGTGATGCAAATGACAATAAAGATACTTGAACCTTGAATCTACTTGCAAATTCTTCAACTTTACCCTGAATCAGCAGCTAAAGGGTTGAAACTTGGACACAGTCGAGTGTTCCCAAAAGGATGATCTGAAATGCATATCAGAAGTGGTTTCTGATTGGATAAAGCAGGCTAATAATTCCCAATCCTACTCAGTTCATATCCAACTCTACTGAAAAATTGTGGACTATGATTAAAAGTTTAGTTTATGCCAGACAACCAGACAAACTCTACCAATTCTGCCAAGAAGTGTTGTCAGTTATCCACATACGGTCATGGTTCAACTTGCTGAGGGACATTAAAGCCAATATAAGAGGTGTGTTTGTTTGGACCTTGCAAACATTTGACTGCAAGTGTGCTTGTTAAGAACGGTTTTCAGTGAAATGAAACTTACATTTTTCTGTTTCAAACATTTGAGTTAAAACTGTTCTCTGAGTTAGCTGAGAATTTAAACACTTTTCAAACCAGGTTTCATTCATGTGATTATCAGCTAAGCGTCTGAACTCGACTAGCTCTTGTCAAACTCAAAGCTAGCTAATTGGCTCCTCTGCAGTTGACTGCGTCACACGATAAACTCAACCTCAGACATAAGCATATTAACGTGGCAATGTATAAATAACTTGGAGTAGTTAAATAGAGCCTCTCTGGAAGTGGAAGTGAGTCTTTTGAGCAACCGTGATCTTACTGCTGTTAAATATAGCTCTGTGGCCCTCTGTGAAGGGTGGAAACAGTGACAGGGACCTGTTTTGCCACAACACACTTCCTGTGCACTCAGTGTAGTGAGAAAACCACAACCCAGTGACGCAACGCTCGGAAAAAGAAAAGAAAAAAGAGAGCGCGCAACAGAAAAGGGCGAGGAAAATCAGCAATGAGGAAGTTGTGGCTTTGTTAGAAAAAAGGAAAATTGTTGACTGAGCTGTGAGTGGATACTGTAAGTGAGCTGCGCTGTTTCCTGCGTGTGGACTTTCCCCTTTAAGATAACAATATAGGCTGTGAAGATAAGCTGAGCAATAGACCCAGTATATGAGACAGCTGCAGTTTTGCTTGGCTCTCAATGACTTCTATACTTATGTGCACTACACCCCCCGCACACACACACACACATGTTGCACTGTTTTTATTTCTCCTCACTTTTTATTTTCAAAGCCATGTGTCAGTGAAGCTACTCGTGTGTCACGTGGGTTTTTGTTTGCAGTGGCCTGAGCTGCACACACAGTGTTGAGCAGCCTTTTCATTAAACAGCAAAAGGACTTTGTACTCACACATGCTCCAACATTTACAGATAAGAGCTCCGAAGCACTGAATTAGTGAGAATCTCTGAAATACATTTAAAAAATAATGCTTTTTAACATGATTTATATCACACCCATGAAAGCATATTACCCATGTTGTATTTATTATATACGGTACTTCTCATGTTGCCTGCTACTATATAAGGTGGGCAACTGTGTATTTGTCTGTTGGCAAAATATTTTGTGAAGCAGTGGAGAGATTGTATTGAAACTCTCAAAAAGTAATTCTTAAGGCTCCCACAGACTCGTGCGTATATCAGTCCGTGGAGGTCCATGCGTACCGGATTAGACTCGAAGCAGATGCCTGCAAGGCATGTCCACGCACAGATCAATTTTTACAATTGCATACTCGTACTTTGTCACACAATAAACTGCCCGACGATGGACTGTTTTTTATGTGACACCAATGTATTAAATTTCCCTTCTTCATCCCTGATCTGTTGACGCCATGACTGAAATTCTGCTCCTTTCATTTTATCCTATTTGTATTCTTGTATCTGATGAAACTGTTTTGTATTGTTCTTTTAAAATGAAT
>JARVGS010001166.1:22291994-22309444 GCA_031762315.1 Hypsolebias antenori | reverse complement strand
TGGAACATACTTTGCATTTTTTAAATCTTGTCTTGGGGCGGAGCTATCGTTTCAGAGTGGGGTAAGTTCCTCTTTAACTACTGGATTTCAGTGTGCAGCATGTAAACAAAGCAGGGTGTCATGTTTGCTCATTTGCATATGTAGTGTTTCATAAGTTACGTGAGACTATTAAGATGCATGCCAATGGTTAAATTAAGACTTAATATAAAGTTATCCTAAAGTCTGTGCCCATAAAGTTGATTATTTGCTCACGTGCATGTCTCATGGAGGGCTGAGCAGGCAGGCACTGACTGTGTGTGTAAATTTGAATAGTGAGCTTATTAAAGTGTTACAACCAAAGCAATGGAATGAAAATGAGCTCCTGCTCACTTGGCTCTTCATGATGAACTCTGGACGTGTGCCAGGCGAGGGCTGATTGTTCTCAAAGGCTCTGCCAGAAGTTAGCATACAGCCTACAGGTGTGCTTTAAATGCTCCTTGATGCAGTAGTTCACTCTGTGGGCACCACAAGGAAAGAGTGGTCAGTTTTCTTCTATAAGGCTCAAGTCCAGTTCTGTACAGTCTCTTTCAAATATGTTTTTTCCAACATCCAACAAAGTCCTTCTCCTTTCCTCCTCTTCCTCTTCACTTTCACTTAGAGGGCCGATGCTGCTTCGTCCCAGGATTTCAGCGGGGGAGAAAGTGAAGCGATGCTCTGATTGGGAGGAGGATGGAAATATGAAGTCACTTGTTCCACACGCCAAGTTCTCAAAGGTACCAATCTATAGAGAAAAAAAAAAAAAAAAGACACACAATAATTACACAATGCAAGATTTTCAGGTGGATAAATAATAAGTGCACCAAGTAGTTTGTAGAAAAAGCTCTAGGTAAAAATTACTGTACTTGTAACGTAACTGGTATTTTACTTTTTTCTTCTTTCAGCTGCTCCCGTCTTCAAGGGTCACCACAGCGAACTAACTCGCACGAAGACTTGGCAATTTGTTTTATTATTATTTTTATTTTTACACCAGATGTCCTTCCTAACACAACCACAGGCCACTGAGCTACCACAGCCCTCTGTGCGGAGCAGGGGACTGCCATCTAGGGTGCCCGGGGGAGCAGCTGGTGGTGTTAGGGGCCTTGCTCAAGGGCCGAGGGTAGGCTAAATGAGGATGGAGACAGGTGTAGGTGATTTACCTTTCCCACCCTCATTTTGACGTCAGTCTGGAGAGTTGAACTGGTGACCTTCTGATCACAGGACCGCTTTCTCAAACCTCTGTGCCTAATCTCCCCTACGTTTAAGTTGTGATAGTGAAATGTCACCATGTAATGTTGACAGATGTCAGAAAGATCTCAGCACAACTGAAACATGTGGACACTGTTTAGACCAGTACTACTCAACTGGAGGCCCACGGGCCACTTCCAGCTCAAATTTAAAAAAGGTAACAATGGGTCATTGTAATACTTGATTTATTTACATGACATCGCTGGATGTTCGGCCCCTGAGCTGCTGGCTCTCAGTAACTGTGGCCCCTGAGCAGTTTAGTTGAATAGCCCTGCTCTAGACTGGGTGTGCATCCAGGTCAACATTTGATAAAAGTGAAGGCAAAGATGAAACTTTAACATAATCATTTCTAACAAGCTGTTGTCATATACAGTTAAGGTGGTCATATTCAGTGATGACCACAATGCATTGCAAAACCCCAAGTATGAGAACGACCAGTGACTGTAAAATGGAAAATGCATTCTATTCAGCATAATATTAAATAATAAAAGTAATTAGGCATGTTAAACGTTATTAGTAATTTTTTTTTCCCAAAAGATTTTATCTGGGGAGTGAACATGTCAGCTCAAAGTCCATGATCCATCCATTGTTCTGGAGTCAGGTCATGGGGGCAGCAGTTTGAGCAGGGAGGTCCAGACATCTCTTTCCACAGCCACCTCTTCTGGGAGAACTCCAAGGTGTTCCCCAGCCAACCAAGAGACGTAGTCTCTCTAGCATGTCCTGGGTCTTCCCTGAGGTCTCCTCCCAGTTCGACATGTCCGTAAAAACCTACCCAGGGAGATGCCCAGGGAGCATCCTTACCAGATGCCTGAACCACCTCAACTGGCTCCTCTCGATGTGGAGGAACAGTGGCTCTACTTAGAGTCTTTCCCAAATAACTGATCTTCTCACCACCTCTCTAAAGAAGAGTCCAGCTACCCTAGGGAGAAAACTTGTTTTGACCATTTGTATCCACGATCTTGTTCCTTCTGTCACTGCCCAGAATTCATAACAGTAGGTGAGGGTAGGAACATGGAACGACCGGTAAACAGTTTTGCCTTGCAGCTCAGCTCTCTCTTCACCACAACAGACCGGCACAAAGTCTGCAATTCTGAGGAAACTGTACCATTTTTTCCTCTCACTCATTAACAAATACAGACTGAGACACAAACTCCTTCACTTGAGTCAGATCTTTACTCCAAAATGAGAGGACAATCCACCCTTTTCCAACTGAGGACTGCTGATGGCCTCAGAGTTGCAGGTGTCAGTCCTCATCCTAGAAGATATTTAAAAGTGATGAGGTAATATTTTTATAAGCCAGAAGAATCAAGAGATGCTCTTAATGGGTGTCTGACTGTGAGAGTTCAGTGCCTGAAGCTTAAATCCAGTCAGAAGAATCATAACTGGTGTTTGGTAAAAACAGGCACAAGGGACCCAAAATGGGAACAAGTAAGAGAAACTGACTTTCTTGCTGGTAGTGGCAAATAACTATAATTACAGAGTTAAAGAAAAATGGTGGTATCCAAAACAGCAATAAAACAGCCTAAACAAACAAACAAAAACAAAACTGCTTCCAGATACCACTCGTTGCAAGATTTTGCTCACCTGTGTCATCTTACTGAAGTCCAGTCCTGGTCTGGGGCAGGGTAAGACATCTGGGTCGTGGCGCCTCTTCAAACGTGGTTTACGCATGTCGCAGGGCTGTGAGTGACATCGTGGCAGTGCAGGGTGCAGGTCCCGCCTAGAGGAGGACGGTGTGCTGCAGGCTGAAGTGGGAGATGAAGACAAGGCTGGATGTTCCAAGCCAGAAAAGCCATACGTGGGAGCAAAAGTAGGTGAGGGCTGGGGGTGCAAAGAGGCTACACAGGGCCGCTGAATGTGCACAGGAGAAAGGGAAAAGCGGCGCTGCAAGACTGAGTGAGAAACCAGAGGTGCTGGTGAAGATGAGCAAGAGGAATGTTTAGCAAAAGAGGCAGAATAAGCTCCTTTTAATGTATCACAGGGGTCCCATGGAAAGCCCCACGATAAAGCGGAGTCAGAAGACAGTGCTAAACTAAAAAAATTTGGGCTAGAAGAGGAGTGTAAAGACGAGGAAGTAAAGGAAGAGCTGGCCCCACAAAGTGGCAAAAAGCTGGCCCCAGACCCCAAACTAGATGCTCCTCTACTATGGCAGCCTCGTTTGACTGGAGTCCAAACTTTTGATGCACTCGGGTGCCAGGTCGAGCGGCACTGGGACAGATCCTCTGGAACAGACAGGGAACGGCAGTGGCGTTTTGAAGGTGGCGGGGGTGAACTTTGGGAGGCTTTGTCTGTGAAGGCAACCTCGGGTCCCTGGAGTGGGTCTCCAGGCCATAGGGAGTCTAGCTCACAGGAATCAGCCAAAACATGCACCTTAGATGACAAGTGTGTAGCTGAACTGGTCCCTGAAAGTGTAAAAACAAACAAAAACATGACACAGATGTCCCTACTAGTCACAGATATTTGTCTCAGTTTTTGACTTGCCTTGTTTGGTAGGGCTGGAGCCCACTGCAGGTAGTGACTGTAAAATATAATTTAAAAAAATGCAGTAACCTACTTTATAAACATATAATTGAAATGGTCTGAAGAACAATATTTAGTTTATTATCTTACCACACTGGCATTGACAGAAAAAGCCTTGTGATAGGGTTCCTCTAAACTCTGCTTGTGGAGCTGCTCTGTGATAAGTGTAACCATAATTGCGGAGCAAGGAGACGCATGGAGGTACACCTAAGGTGATGGAAGATTTAGTCGTCAGAATTCTGGCGTGGTTTATGGTGTCCCCGCCACACCTCAACCATCCAGACCGACCACTATTCTCACCGTACCGTCATCCTCATCTTTGTGCCACCTGAAGGGACAGATGAGAACAGATTAGAAAAGAGTATCAATGATTATACAGAACTGGTTACACAGAATTCAGAGAACTAATTTAGCAGTAGTTTACAAACACCAGATTCTCTAAGGAAAATTAAAAAAAATAAAGCAATGGTCATATCTTTGCATACAACTACCGGTACAGGAAAAAAACAGGATATGTGTGTGCAGCCTTGTGCACACATGAAAGGCAGAAATGTGTGTTCACAAAGAGACCCCAAACAAAGAACTACAGTATTCCACATTCCATCACACGAGTGCAGAGCCAGATGAAAAAAAGCAATTATAGTGATATACAAAATACTGAATAGGTACCAAGTGCAAGCTTGTCAGCCAGTACAAGGGCAGCAATACAAGCTACGTCCAATAACCTAGAATGACTTCAAGACTTGCTAATAGTGCTGAGAGTGAAAGGGGGAGGGACAGACTCAAAGGGAGAGGATGGGGGAAGTGTGTGGAAAACTGAATGGCACAGGGTTTGAAGCTTGTCATAGTAACTTTGCAAAATAAAGGGGCACAAAAGGAATAGTGAACAGGTTGTATGGACATAAATTACCAGCTTCATTCAATCTAGTCCTACATTATTGGGGCATTTTCTTTATAAATAACTAAAACAACTTGCCATTAGGATTAAATAATTGAATGAAATAAAGCCATCATACACAGCACATTTATTTTTGGATTAACTTGTGCTGGTCCAAGAAAGTAATCTTTACTAACCTTTAAACAGCACAATTATTTGCTTCCTTAACTGTAATGAAAAAGGACAATATGTAAACTGCTCTAAAACACAACATGGCCTTGTTGTAGCCTTTGCACTGAAGGCTACAAAAATGCAGAGGCTAAAGTTCACTTAGTGCTTGAATCAATCTCAGCAGTAGCTTAAATAGTATAATTTTTAAATATTATTTACTACATTAGTCGTACCTAAGTATTTAAATTGATTTACAGCGATAAAGGAGACTTAGCTTCAGCTCTGTTGGCCTCCAGGCCCTTCCTCCTCATGATAAACTCTGGGCTACACCGCTAACCTAGTTCCACAAAACGAAATCCCACGATATCTCATTTAGTGGCAGCAGATCTGAATCTAATGTAACGAAAGAAACGCAAAGCTCTCAACAATCACCACCATTTAATTTCTAAACACCTCTCATCGATGAAGCCCACGAAGTGCAAGTGAAAAGACATCGAGCGATGTTACAAATTAAACTTATATCCTAACGATAATTACCGAAAAACGAGCAAGACTGTTAACATATAATTGCGCAGCTCACTTATTTCTAACATGGCACGTGTCTGTACTCAATTCATTTAATTTTTTTTTTCAATGATTAGCTTCCATGTGAATGTTAACCAGAATTATTTTTGCAAAATCTTGGACCAACATTAGCTACTGACCAAATTTGTGAAGCTAACTTCGTAACACGCAGCCCGTGAGACATTATCGTTAGCCGATTGTTAGTTAGCTGAAATGATAGCATACTGCATGTCAATTAAAATTACTATTATTTTAATTCACGTCACTCATTGGTCTGCATTTTGGAAGATGGACAATCAGCAGTTCACAGTTTGTTGAGGCTATGAAAACATGCGTTACTGAATTGTATGTATACTGTATCCGCTAGCTTGCTTGCGCAGTCTCTTTGATAGCTAGCATGCTACAGCTGACCTGATGCGTTACCTGCTTTCTGTGGTTCCTTAGCAACCAGCACTGCACCGCGAGTGCAAAGAGGCACGCTAGCAGATTATTTATAGCATCTGGACGATACCAATGCGGAGGTGTTTATTGTACGTCGGCTTTCCATACAGATATATATTTTTAAATAGATATAAAACACTCTATTTAGAAAAATTATGTGTTACATTTTGTGCTTCCTAAAATAAACTTGCAGTATGGTAAACATCTTACACGTCCCTGACCCCCTTTACAGCCCAGAAGTTAGACCGACCGTAAAGATGCAACCTAAATTTAAAACCGGTTTAAAAATTAAAATTCTATTATATTTTGTCGAATAAAACAAAATGGAGTTTTAGAGTTTAATTTTCTAATATTTGTGACATAATTTCTTTTACGTTAAATGAAACCGGATTTTTTTTTTTCAACGCATGCGCAGTAGCGGTTGTAGCTGTACAGTAGAGTTGTTGAGACGTTAGCTAAAGTTTAATTAAACTACGGATATCATCTTACATGTAATAACTGCATAGCTCTGTGTTTTAGCAGTCGTTGGTGTTTATTTCAAATAAAAGTTGCACTTGGGAATTATGGCAGAGGAAAAACTTAAAAAAGAAGAAACACTCGCTATGAGACTTAGGTTTATCGGGTATGTACAAGCTGTAGGTACTGAATGAACTGTACCCAACTTTTTGTTGACTCTATTTTTTTTTTCTTAACAGTCAGTCTTGTAGGCTGTTTTATTCTGAGGACCCTGTGAAAATAGTCAAAGCAAGAGGACAATATCTATTCGATGAAAATGGGAAATCCTATTTAGATTGCATCAGTAACGTCCATCATGGTATTGCTTAAATGTGTTACTTAAATGTATAGAAATACTGTCTCCTGTTGGCAGAAAGTTTAACTGAATGTTCTCTTCTATAGTGGGCCACTGTCATCCTGCTATCACTAAGGCTGCTGTGGCTCAGATGGACCTCCTGAACACTAATTCACGGTTCCTACATGACAACATTGTCCTGTATGCAGACCGTCTGGCTTCCACCTTACCTGAGAAACTGTGTGTCTTCTATTTTGTTAACTCTGGGTAAGAAACACACCAACATCCTCGCACAACGATATAACTTTCCAGTGACTGCACATATTATGTGACAGATCAGAGGCCAATGATCTGGCCCTACGCTTGGCACAGCAGTACACCCAACACGAGGACGTCGTAGTACTCGACCAGTAAGTATCTTGCTCCGTCATGTCGACAACATGCTTTTCAAATAAAACAAACTCTTCTTCTGCACCAGTGCATACCACGGGCATCTAAAATCCCTCATCGACATTAGTCCCTACAAGTTTCGGAAACTGGCGGGACAGAAAGAATGGGTTCATGTGGTGTGTAGTTATACTATCAGTGCACAAACTGTAAAACAACACTGGACTTCTGCTTGTCTAAAAGGACATTTCATCCTCCCAGGCACCCTTACCAGACACCTACAGAGGCATATACCAAGAAGATCATCCTAGCCCTGGTCAAGCGTATGCTGATACTGTTAAAACTCTGATAGAGGAGATCCACCAGAAAGGTCGTAAGGTACCGTACTTTAAACGTTCACTCAGAGAAATTTAAAAGAATGTCCCAATACAAACATTATATGCTGTGATAAACACAATAAATGTGAAATTTATGTCATATCACTTTTCCTTCAGATTTCTGCCTTCTTTGTTGAATCGCTGCCGAGCGTCGGGGGACAAATCATCTTACCTGAGGGATATTGCTCTAAAGTTGCAGAGTGAGTATATTGATCTAGGTTTCCTTCTCCGTCTTTGCCACTAGTGCTGTAATGACTACGTTAATGCATCTCACCCGTACTTTCCAGATATGTGCGCTCAGCTGGGGGAGTGTTTGTGGCAGATGAAGTGCAGACCGGTTTTGGACGTGTGGGGAGTCATTTCTGGGGTTTCCAGCTGCAGGGAGAGAACTTCTGTCCTGATATAGTGACCATGGGAAAACCAATGGGTAATGGGCATCCCCTGGCATGTGTGGCAACTACCAAGGAGATAGCTGAAGCTTTCACAGCTAATGGAGTGGAGTACTTCAATACGGTGTGTACACAGCAACCTTGTTAGTAATACTAGACCTTTGCTACTTCGTGGTTCAATTATCGCGGACTCTATCGTGGTTTTACAAAATAAGATTGGACATGACACAAAATTGGCTGATTGATGGATGAGCCGCACAATCGGCATGGAAGTTTTATTTAAAATATATTGTTTAAAAAAATAAATTAGCACCTGCTACACATTTGTGCAACGTAGAGCTGCAGAAAAAGCTTCCTCCTGCAGCTTTGTGCAGCCCTCACTGCAGGATGCTGCAGTTGTTCCGCATGCAGAGTGGAGAAGTGGGTGTGGCCAAGAGCTCTTGCAGGTGGTAAAGAGCAGAGGAGGCAGAGAGCTGAAATGACATTCTGTGCTCTTATAGAGCGTTGAGTTTAGAAACAGTTTAGAATACTGCAAGAGTGTGGGAAGAGTTTAAAACATCTTAATACAGGTAGTCCTCGACTTAAGGCGCCCTCGACTTACAGCAACTCGGACTTAAGAACAGGTGTGCGGCGCAGCGTTAACATACATTTTACATGTATTTCCTCGACTTACGGCAAAAATCCGGACTTACGAACGGGTTTGCGGCGCAGTATAATGAGTTCCGACTTACGTTAAAATCGAGTTAAGAACAGGTTGTAGGTACGGAACCCGTTCGTAAGTCAAGGACTACCTGTATATAATAAAATAAACTACTACTTATTACTATTCCTGCTTCACGAGTTTTCACTTATCGCGGGTTTTCAGGGTACGGATCCCCCGCAATAAACGAGGGACTACTGTATTAACATTTACTACAATGACGCTCGTTCAATGTTAGTCTAAACGTTTTATTCTGAAGAAAGTCATTCTTTATGATGACAACCACACATAAAACAGATGTATTCCTGTTCCATTTTGTTTGTTTGCAGTTTGGGGGGAATCCAGTGTCGTGTGCCATCGGCCTAGCAGTTCTTGATGTGATAGAAAAAGAGGATCTCAGAGGAAATGCCACGAGGGTGGGAACACATCTCAAAGATTTGCTTAAGAAACTACAAGCAAAATATGAAATCATTGGAGATGTCCGGTAAGAATAGCAATACTATTTTACTCCCTTACAATTTATTTATGTTAGGGCAGCAGTCTGAAACCTTTTTGATCAAAGGAGCCATTTTTACCCCTTCACTCACTGCTGCAAATATTGACTGGAAGCCCACAGGCTGCTTCAAGTTTTTTTTTTTTTTTTATTTGTTTCGGACAGCGGGCAAGGCATTATAACACGTAAATTATGTAATCAATTTATGGATATTTTTACATTTTAGGAAAAAAGACCATATACATGTAAATAAGGGAAAAATATACTGTAATGCAAAAAATTAAAACCCTGATCTCTGCAGGTTTATGTCACTCCTTTTATTTTGGGGGGAAAGTATCAAGTACTGTATCTTATTTTGAAGTAATAAGCATACATTTAAAGTGCTTGTTGGCTATGTAATTGTGCTTTATTAAATTAAATTTAAAAACAAAATTGTTATTTTGACTTTTTTTTTAAATTCTTATTGTTATGAAACTGACTCACTATATATTTCCTTTAAGCAACATGTCCTAAAGGTTTTCCAAATAATTTCTGGCAGATTTGAGAGGATATGCAAGGCTGGAAGTTGGATAAATGAAGTAGCTAAAGCTAACCTTTTATTTGTAATATAATTTAAACATTTGCAGAAAAACTGAAATTAGCCTCTTCTGTTGTGGGTTTCAAAGCTTCAAGGAGCCACAGACCAGGGACCAAAGAGGCGCAGCTTGCAGACTCTTGATTTAGGGAAAGGACTACACAGATATTTCATGACATGAACCTCTTATGCCAACTAGCTAAACATTTTCATCGAAGTACTTGAACCTAAACTTAAGTTTACCTACGGTAGTTTAGAAGTTACCAATGAGGACTTTAAACAGGTATTGATTGATATGCTATTTTCATAAAAAAAAACTTTTTTATTCTGTTCATTCTAGAGGCATAGGACTGTTTGTGGGATTGGAGTTGGTAACAGACAGACAGAAGAGAACTCCTGCCACTAAAACAGCTGCATGGGTGGTGAAGAGGTATGACCAAAGTCCAAAGTGCTGTTGTTCTTATGTTCCTCTAGTGATTTTATTTCATTGTGACCTTTTGTCAGGTTGAAGGAGGAGGATCGGATCTGTGTGAGTACAGACGGGCCCTGGGAAAATGTGCTCAAGTTTAAACCCCCAATGTGCTTCAGTTCAGAAAACGCAGACCTTGTGGTGCAGTGTATTGACCGCATCCTCACGGGTTAGTTGCACACCTTTACACAAGCCTCAACAGTTACTTGTTATAACATTTGTTAGAGGAATATAAATTAAAAATATCAACAACTCCAAAAGATGAACTGATTTGTAAAACATTTTGTTCTCAGACATGACCGTTAACAATCTCAAGCTGGACAATGAAGACATCTAAGGTTTGTGAAACCTGTAAAAAGCTTTTAATTGCATGAAACATTGTCAGATGGTCACATTCATCAACTTCAGAGGTAGATGTGCTTGAGGCTGCAGATCAAACAATTTCTTCAAGTATATTTAGCAAAACATGTTTTATCTTCCACTCCGCTCTGACCGCTGTGGGAATCGTGTTTAAAGCCACAAGACCAAGTCAAGAAAGAGACAATGTCAAACATTAAAACTACCGGTACACCCAGGTTGTGCCCACTACTGTATGGGTAGTCAATGTGCTTTAACGGATTTAAACAGAACCATTCAAGATACCGGCTTAAGTACTGTACTGCTTTATGGGAGATCAGGCGATCTATAAACAAATTTCCTTACTCTTCGCTAAATGGTTTTGGATTATGTTAAACATTTTCTGTATGTTTGCAGGAAAAAGCTAAAAATGGCTTCATACAAGGATGGATAGCAGGGAAGTTTGTCATTGTGTAAAATTACCATTTAAAATAAAATAACCTGCATTAATATAGTAGTTTCTTGATTTTGGGTTAACTTTTTATGCTTCTCATTTAGACATAGCTGCCATTGGGAAACTTGAGGTATCATAAAAAAAAAAAGTTCATGATTTGCAGGGTGTGCATAAATGACTTACATACACACACACACACCTTTTACGAATGCATACGAGCCTTGTGAGATGTCAACAGTATTTACCACTGTAAAATAAACCAATCAAATTTAAATCTGAACAGTTTCATTCCAGTCATGATTAAAACACTCATCCTCTAACATACACATTTACATATTCCCAATACACACGAGGCTAAAAACTTACCAGAATATTGTCTTTAAATCTTGGGACACATTCACAAAAATGCTGAAGTACTGCAGTTTCATATCTAGTGGGGTATTAATACACAGCCAGTTATCCTGGAGGTAGAGAAGCTCTCTCCCACAGCTCTCCAAAGAGGCATCCGAGGAAATGTTAACATTACTTGAGACAAAACAAGCAAGCCATTTAACAGTACAAAAACATTTAACTTTAACTTTACAAATAACCAAAAGATCCAGTTGGTAATATAAACCAAAGTTTTATTTTTACCAATTTTGCCCAAGACACTAGAGGAATGAGTTTTCAGTGATAGAGGGAATACCCTCGTACATTAACAGGCTTGCGTTAACACTATAAAGCCACTTAAAAATTGTAGACATGTTGGGGAAAGAACCTCTTTAAAAGCCAAAAACAAAACAAAAAACAGAAAAATATACTGGTTGTCTTCATCTACATGGTTATCCACAGCACTCACTTAACATGGTTATATCCCCCACCCCAATCTCACTCCCACATCTTAAGCCATGTAACGTCCAACACTCAGCATGTGAAAACTAAAAATCTAGAAACACACACAGAAAAGAAAAAAAAAAGCAATATTGTTTTATTTGAGCTTTACAAGCTGTTGCTCCTGCTCATCTGTCAATCCAGTAGACATGTAAAAATACAACCATACAATACATTAGATTCAAAGAAGGTACCAAAAAGTACAGTAAAAATAACACTTCCATTGCTGGAAATGTACATGGACACAAAACAATATAAAATAAAAAGTGGAAAAGTGACAATTGCTTCCCCAGTTCCTCACTTGATCTGTACAAATGGAGCATGAGTCCAAATTTCTGCCAACTCCAAAGGAAAAGCCAGAGTCCATGTTCGCTGTGGTCAGATCATGGATCTCTTTTTCTTATTTACTTTAGACCTTAAGAGAAAAACATGGTGCTTAACGTTACTGATAATAAACCGAAGGTGGCATGCAAGTTACACACAGACAGACAGGTGCATGAATGAGTCTGACAGGTCAGTGAATGGTAAGACACATTTTGGGGGGCGGAGGGGACACGGCTGCTATCTATGACATCTAGCACCCAGGATAAAGGTCAAACGGCCCTTATTCTTTTTTTTTTTTACCACCACCAATCCTTACTGATCAAGTAGTCTTTGTAGAGATGCATCTCAAGATGGCAGACAGGTGGAATGAATCCATCTTTAAATGATCAATGACCCCACATCACCGCCTACTCTAACCCCACCACAATGCTTGAATGGATTTAGAGTAGAATGAGATTTTGGGGTCAAAAGGCACTAATGGTTACAGCTACGTTCTCATACTACCACGGATGATGCAAGAATGCATACCTGCACTACGTGTGATCAGTATGGCTTGTAGCTACTCTGGTGGCCTCCACGTCTTGGAGTTTTCCCATAGCTTGTATTGCCCTGGTCTGGAGGACAAGAGAAAAAGGGACTGAGATCTTCTGTACAACAAGAGAGGACCAAGAAAATAAAGTTTCTCTCATTCTTTGAGTCTTTCCCTGGGGGGGCACTTATCGCTTACTGTAATCGTAGCCAGCCCCATAGCCGTAATAACCAGCAGAGTAGTCATAGTTGCCATAGCCACCATATCCATAGCCTTGCTGTCCATAACCATAGCCCTGGTTGTATCCCTGGTTCCAGTAGTTGTTGTAGCCTTGATTCCAGTTCTGGCCCTGGCCTAGAAACAACAGGTGAGGCTTTTGTCACAACTCTCAAGTCACACAGCAACCAGGGTCAATTATTTTGTGAAACAAAAATGTAAATGTAGCTGGTATAGACACAAAAGAAGCTTACCTCCACGTCCCCTGCCACGTCCTCCATATGCACCTCCACCACCACCACGGACACCGTACTGCTGCTGCATGTAGACCTCTTTGGGTTGGGCAATTTTCAGTTCACACTGTAACACCACACAATGGTACATTTGTAAGAAATGGATTATATTTTAATAATTCAGATCAAGTTTATCATTACTTGTATATCAAGAAGGGAGTCTTTACCTTGCTTTCACCGATAGTGTGGTACTTCTTTTCCATAGCCTTCTTCACAGAGGCTTCTTCTTTATATGTAATAAATACAAAACCCCTCCTTTTCTCAGTTTTAGGATCTTGTGGAAGTTCAATGGTCTCTACCTAAATAGGAGGAAAACCAACTTATGACGCAGGCAGCAGAACAAACTTACGTCTTCAAATACATAGAGAAGCATTTGTTGTACCTCTCCATAGGTTTCAAAGTATTCCTGAATTGCTTCCTTAGTAGTGTCAGGGTTAAGGCCTCCCACAAAGATTTTCTTTACCGGTTCCTTCTTCATTGCCATGGCTTTTTTAGGGTCAATCTGTCGACCATCTAGCCTGTGCTCCTTCTGTTCAAGAACCTACACACACACACACAAAAAAGATGCAATTATTTCATGACTCTGGAAAAATATCAAGCATCCTCATAAAACAACCTTACCTTATCTACACTGGCAGAATCTTTAAAGAGGATGAAGCCGAAACCTCTTGACCGGCCTGTCTGCTGGTCCATCTTGATGGTGCAGTCTGCCACCTCACCAAATTTTGAGAAGTAATCTTTGAGGTCCTTCTTGCTCGTGTCCCAGCTGAGGCCACCGACAAACATTTTCCTGAACGCAAAGGCAGAGACACGGGTTTAGCTCCATACTGTGGTGATGGGGATGGACGCTGCTGGCAGAGGGGGTCTAAATATCCATAATGTACACAGTGTTCCAGCACATCTGTTGACCCACTGATGTGTGGGGGAGGGGAAGCCTGCAGGTGCTACAGCCTTAAGCTACGTCACAAACTACATTATATTTAAATAAATTTGATGATAAAAGCCAACTACAAGTAGATATTGACATTTTAATCAATAACCAATGTTAAGCCTGAATCCCTGCTGAAGCGCCCATCCCCCTCCACTCCGCACATGGCGCCAACAAAAGGCCGGCAGAACAAAGAGACATTGTAAACCAGCACAACCCATTTTATCATCGACTATCCGCAACAAAACGTAATAATTTATCGTTTAACACTCACCCGGCATCGTCTTCGCCCTTGCTGGCGTCGATCTGGCCACCATCCGTGCCGCCGTTTTGCGAGTCGTCCCCCGCGCCTTCTCCGCCGTCGTCGGTCTGACCGGCTCCGCTGAAGTCCTCGTCGACTTCGTGGCCGTTTTCCGACGTTTCCATGTATTGCTGCTCCGCCTCAGACATTTTTATGATATAGAATACCTAAAAAGGTTCAGAAAAAGCTGTCAGATAGACGTTTGGCGCATGTGTTTCACACTACGTCGTGCCCGCACTTCGCCATTAACACCGTGCCAACTGCGAAGACTTCCCACCATTTTGACCGGCGGAAACGCGATCCATGCGTTCACATATTTTAGGCCACGAGTGCCCAATAATCAAGGGTGGACACATTTTTTTACACGTTAACGACGCACTATCCGAGGTACACTTCTGTTAGAGGGAAAGATTAGGAAAGTTGTCTTTATCTGGGCCTTACTGATAACCGAGCCTGTGCTAAAATTCGCAGTTACGTAAGCCAGGAGGCCGCGCAGCACGAAATGTCGGCTAGCGATAAAACCACCATATTTATTATACATCAACGTAGCGTTTGGAAATTGACAGATTACACAATCTAAATGACAGTCTTGTAAACAAAACAGACAAGTTTAATAAATAAGAAAATCTACTTACTGGTAACACAACCAGAGAGCCCTCTTCAAGATGGATTCTCCCACACGACGACAACTCGTGGTTGGTTTTTCAGAACCGGCAGAAGGGGGAGAAAAACGAGTCCTCTGCTGAAGAGCCTTTCGATTGGATAAACTTAGCTGTCAATCATAGCAACGACCAATCGCCAGCGCGGGCCTGTCACAAGTTCACGCCTTCAGAACACAGGAAGGAAGGGAACTCCATGAACCCATTTCTGCCGCTGAAAATGTGTTCAGCTTTCGGTGGTGTTGAAGTAAAAAAAAAAAAAAAAAACGCCATGCTTTCGGGTTGAATAATGGCAAAAATTGTCAGCTTTGGCCTAAAATTGTTGCATTTCATCCAGGGTTTGACTGAAATGTGCTGCAGTGTCGCAGCATAATCGGATTCGTTTAAAAAAAAAGATTGCGGTTGCTGCCATTAAAACGTGTGGAGCTGCAGGTTTAATTTTACACTGGCCAATTACCGTAATTTTACCAAGATAAACTACAGTATTTGTAAATAAATATCCTTCCATTTTAGCTATAATGTCTCTTAGGAGGAAAACTGGCTTTGTGATAAATAACTGAATTATTTTGAATGCTATATAGCTCTTAAATATTAACTTTTTTATTCTAAAAACACCTATTGAGCTCACATTGAGCAAAATTTCTGATTATTACAATCTAAATTTATTTATATTAGCAAAATATTAAGTAAACTGAAATATTCTGTTTTTTGTACAGTACTGTAAGTGGGACAATTTAAATTGATTCAAGTGCTTTTGAAGGACTTTGTACAAGTCTGTAAGGCTCTCAAATGAGCAGTCAATGAAGCAGGTCAACATAAAACAAAAAAATTAACTGGTATTTACTCCACCCTAGTTAATGATCTTGTCATGTCATAAAACCCAATGGCTGTCTTACCAGACAGTACTTGATGACAAACAGGCCTACTTTATGTACAAAGTACACCAGCAAACAACAAAACGCATTTGACCGTTTAATTTATTTGTTTACAGCAATAAACTAATACAGTACTGTATGTTCATTTTAAACACTGAATCCCTTTTTTCATTTCCCCCTATTGCCTGTTACTGGTAGTTTTCATCTTCCCGTGACTCCGTCACATATTTGAGGCTGGTTCGGACAGTTTTTCATCAACCACTCGGCAAGCCAAATCTGTTGAGAGCAAATATGGAGCACTATTGTAATCAACATTTAAACTAAATTAGACCCATCTTCCCGTAAATGTAAGATCAGTACTTACACGGGGGTTGAGGGGCTTTTCTTTGCAGAGCTCAGTGAGTCCATGTAACAGAACTGGGTTCACGTATTTGCTCAGGTATTCTTCAGTTGTTTCTCTTGAAGGAAAGATTTCAATTGTTGCTGCAGAGTAAAAAAGAACAAAGTGATAACCAGTTGTAAGTTTAAAATGATTAATTTATTTAAAGAAGAAGACTAAGTAAGAGCGTGACTTACCTTTTGGAAACATGAATTTAATCTCCCTCACAGCTGCATGAATGGAGTCACTGCCATGGAGTGCATTGTGCAGGTCAGAAGATCCGTATTTTGCTCGAAGACTGGGGAGAAATAGAGAATGTTCTCAGAGTACAGGCCTGTGGCAGCTAAACTAGAAAATACTAATTAAGGAGAAAAGAAGGCCAACACGGAAATTGTAGTTTGAACTATAGTATAGAGTCAAATACCATGTCAAATAAATTATAAACTAAAGTCAACGTTACTCTGACTCACATGTATCCCATGAACCACTGAACCAATTTTGATTAAACTTTCAGAACATAATCATTAAACGTACATCTACATCTGATTAATTTTTTTTTAAGTTCACTCTATTCAAGATGGCTGCTACAACTAATCAACCTTACCACATAAATAGTTACTCCGCAGTCAATTTTACGTATATTGAGCTAAATTTAGCTGTTAGTAGCTGAGAGTCGTTCTCAGCACACCTCACATGAGATCACACATCATCATTTAAGGAGGTTCAAGAAGACTATTGTCATTCACATCATATGTGGTATGAGGTGGAACAAAACTGTGTAGTCAAGGTCCCAGTTACACACAAAAAAATAGCAAAATATAAATTATATGAAAAAAAAAACCAGTATACAAAGATCTAAGATATACGCTAAACAACAATAGTATAACATAAAGTGTATTAACAGCAGCCTGAACATGAGTCTGTTGCGAGAAGATGAGTATGAGTACAGCAGCTGAAGGTAAGAAATCAGCAGCGTGGATAATCAGCAGCACAGATAAAGTGACATATCACCAATTAAAGAGTTATTGCAGTGATTTTTCTGGTTAGATATTCATGAGTATAACAGCCTCAGAAGCTGTTCCACAGTCTAGTGGTTCTACACTTAATGCTCCTTAACCTCCTGCCTGAACGGAGCGGGGCAAAACGTGCGTGTGCTGGGTGAGTGGGGTCCTTCATGATGCAGGTGTTTCTCTCCCTGCATCTGGAGGTGTAGATGTCTGTGATGGTGGGGAGACTGACTCCAACAGACTTCTGTGCAGCCTTCACCACTC
>JARVGS010001166.1:22252834-22264683 GCA_031762315.1 Hypsolebias antenori | reverse complement strand
ACACACACACACACACACACACACACACACACACACACACACACACACACACACACACACACACACACACACCTCTTTTCCTTTTTGTTTATTGGAACTGTTGTGCTTCTCACGCAACTTTTGTCTTTTACTTGTTTTTCCAACTCATGACTAGCTGTTGCAGATCTGGCTTCCAAGCTGAAAATTTAACATAATTTTTCAAATCTTTTAAACGTGTTTGATACCTTTACAGTGTTTGCAAATGTTTGTTGATTTAAAAATGGCTAAATTATTGAGATAAATGCACCACAATGTATTTTAGTTTGCCTCAGATGAGTTACAAGCTTCAGTGTGTTCTTGTTTCTCACTAACCAGGTTGTCGTCCAGTCTGCAGTCGCCTTTTTCTCCTTTCTGTCCATCCAAACCCTGAACCGAAACGACCAAGAGTTACTTTCACTTGTGACATTTAGGAACTTCTGAGCAACGTGTGTGCTGTCAGTACTCACAGCAGGCCCCGACAGACCTAACTCTCCCTTCTCTCCTCTTTCACCTGGAGGTCCCAGATCTCCCGTGTCTCCTTTGGACCCCTGAGAATCAGAATCAGAATCAGCTTGATTGTCATTGCACCGAAGCACAAAAAAAATTTAAATTTCAGAACAGCCCGTCCGAGAGAAACATAAACAGATAGACATGGGGAGACGGAGGTGACTGAGGCCGCCAGCCTTGAGATGCACAGCCCTTTTTTTCAGATAAGGAAAAAGAAAAACGAGGGGCAGTGGAGGTGTTAAAAAAAAAATCAAATCTCGCACTGTGTCCCAGATGGGACATAATGTGAAAGTTGCAAAAAGATGACCTCAGCACATGAAACAGCAACACTGATGACATCATAATATATCTATATTGTACATGAGGAGGCTGATGAGGGCAGTGAATTGTCTGTGGACACTGCCAGAAAGTTCCATAGTCCTGAAAAGAGATGGCACCGTGTCTATCAGCCGGCTCAACTCTGACACAGATCCACAGATGTCCTCGGGAGAGGAGCGATAGAGGAGAGGTGGGGAGCAGAGCTACTCTTCACATAAACAACCAGGAGAAGTCTGAGATACAGTAGCTGCCATTTCAAGGTCGAGTGGGGAAGCCAAATTCAGATAACACAATTATTTTGGGCCAGGCAGCCTCTGCTTGGATTTCCATGTCTGCCTTCATAGTTCTGCTGGTACATCTCACTGGTGATTCCAAACAGCCAAATTTTGTAGTCACACTGCCGGACCGAGCTTGTAGACATCTCCAAGGTGATTCTTTCCTGCCAGTGAGTCCGAGGAGCCACAAGTGGCCTGCAATTCTCAGAAATCGTGTCCAGCTTATGGCTCAGCTCAAGCAGCATCTGAGTCTGACAGCTTACCGCTCGGTACATTCCTTCATATGAGGCAGGCGGCCTCACAGTTGCCAAAACTGCCATCGCTGTCTTCTGAATTTGTCGATATGCCAGATACCCGTCAACTCCAAAAAGCAGAAAGCCGGTTATCATAAATCCAATTATGAGCGTGTCTTCTACATCCTTAACAGACAATACAGACAGACACACCATCTTTCACTGGCCGCAGTAATCCATCGTGTCTCCAGCTGCGAGTGTCCCTTCAGGGCATGAGGGTTCTCCTTCACACTGTCTTCTCATCGAGAAAATGTTATCAATTGTATTGAGAGACCAGCTGACCAGATCCATAATTTACAGTTCGGAGGATATGCAGCGAGAGGCTCCGATAGGAGGGTATGAATGAATGAGGGTATGAGAGTCAAGAATCAAGAGGAAGTAAATAATAAAAATAGTTAATAATAAAAAGGAGCAAGAACCAACAAGCGGTACACCGATGTTCCTCGACGCTGAGGGATTTCAATTGTGAATGTTTGCAGTTTTTGAAACGAGTGTTTTTCTGAAGTGGAATTGAACAAGGCATGAGAGTGAACCTAAATGTTTTTGGTGCAAGATATTCCAGTGGAGAGGAGTTACACTGTGTCAAAGAAGAAAAACAAGTTTATTTTTTATTATTATTGTTTTTACATGTCCCAGGCAGTGTAGAGTGACAGGTCTTGGTGAGCAGAGGGGGCATCTTTCCCCACCAGCAGGGGCTGGAAAGCATAGCTTCTTCAAATCATCAGGACAGTTTGCATTTATGTATATGTTGGTGGCCATCTTGGATTTTGACATGGCAAACCCTATGTTCTATAGGGAGCTATTTTTTTTTTACACCTAGATGCACCTACACACCAAAATGGAAGTGGGCACCTCACTTATTTTTTACGTAATCGTGATCACAATAAGGACAGATGGACAGCGGGTATTTCCAGTTCTCCTCTTCGCTCCGTGACGGGGGACATAAAGTACATTTTACTCTAAAAAGGTTGCCAACAGACATCGAGTCAGGCAGTGTGTAATCTCAGATCTGTACCTTTTCTCCATCGACACCTGCCGGTCCAGGTAAACCAAGCTCACCCTGATGGAACAAAGAGAGACAGAGTAAACACAGGGAGCTGCATCGATACAAGAAAGATCTAACATCTTTTTAAAATCTTTATCAAATAAAACAAGCGAACGGCAGTAAGATAACAGTTACCTTTTCCCCCGGAGGGCCAGGAGGTCCAGGTGGGCCCTGGAATCAAACAGAATGAGTCCAGTTTTACTCCAATTAAACTTCGTCCAATGATTTAAAAAAAATTTTAAACAGATCTACTGTAAACGCAGCATTGCAACACTCTGACCTCGCCAGTAAACCGTAGCTCAGTCACACAAGCTGTCCAGAACGTACCGGCTCCGCTTCGATGGACAGTTTTCAGATCGCCGCGTGTTTACGTTACATGTTTATCACAAGTGGAAACTTGTCATACACAGAGGAGCAAACAAAAGCCGGACTGATCACAACACAACTCGAAGCGGTTTTCATCTTGCAGAGATCGCAGAACGCCGCTGGACGCGGTTTGGCTTCATTTTTCATTCGGCTGATTGTTTTGACGTCGGGAAGGAGGCTCGACAACAACAGATGAGGAGCGGCACGCACATGCGGGCCACATTTTCACTGCGATGGGGTGACAGGCCTCCTAAATCAAGCTCCCTAATTCCTCCATCCACAATGTTGCACTTGTTCCTCCTCCCTCCGAAGGCCTCAGCCATCTTGAAGTCATAAAAAGAGGGGAAACCACGGTGCCTCCCAGAGATGCACGGCTCTTGAACTTTTTCTTTGTTCTCCAAAAATGACAGAAACCGAAGACCTTTTAGAAGCGGCTATTTGATCTGGGGTGTTTCATCACTGGGGAGAAAAAGTCTGCTCGTGCGAACAAACAGATAAAAAGCAGCAACATGAGTGTCAGCGGCAAACAAACAGAGTCAGCGCTGCTTTATGGCGCATTCATTGATATTTTCAGCATCCACAAAACCTATTAGAGCTGCTTCTCACACAAACAAGCCAATGGGCCGAGGCCTGAGCTGGGTGGTCGGGGAGCATTTCCATGCTGCCTGACTCTGAGGGGTAAGAAGCTCCTGATAAGATCTCAGGTTCTTATTATCACCACCTGCTTTGTAACAATCTCAGGCTGTTAGTTACAACTTTGCATGCAGGATCCCAGTTCGGATCATGTCAGAGGGGACCAGGCTCAGACTGGGTTTTAATCAAATGCACATGCCGCCGCAAAGATAGCTATCTTACAGTAGCATGTAGTCCAATACTTAGTAAGATCAAAATCAAGACTAGAGTCACGGGATGAAGGAAGTCCCCCCTCTTTGAGCTCTAAAGTTTCTAGTGTCAGGATAAAAGAGAATAATTTGGTGTTTAACAAGTTCCAAAAATATTAACATTTTAGTTTATGTGCTTCAGGAAACAACAACAAAGCCAAAAATGGGAAAAAATTGAGTCTATTCCTGCTGATCGGATGTATTGATTAACTGATCGGATGAGTGCCTCTATAAAATCTGGAGTTTGGTCAGTTTGCTGCTCTGGAGCACACGGGTGTGTGTTAACACAACATCAGGATGGAAAGACATTGGCAATGACCTTGAAGACACAACTGTTGCTGCCCATCAGGCTGGGAGGGGGTGTGGAGTTCATCTTACTGTGTTTTTCTTTCAGCTGCTCCCTTCTGTAGGGGTCACCACAGTGAGACAACTCACACTGATTTAATTGTTTTATGCCGGATGCCCTTCCTGACCCAACCTGGACTTGAACCTGCAGCTTCAGGATTATGAGACAGAAGCACTGACCACTGAGCTACTGCAACCTTTTTGATCAAAGAGCCATTTCTGCCCCTTCACTCATTAAATTAAAACAAACCCGAACCACGTCACCTGATCCAACTGTGATGATCAACTGGTGGCCCATGGACCACTTTGAGGTAGTTGGAGGGTTTTTTTTTTTTCTGACCAGGGGTGACCGTTTAAAACTAATAATCAATTACGAATTTCAACATTTATTGATATTTTTACATTTTGGGAGAGAAAAAAAAACCAAGTCTATGATGCAAAGAAGTAAAAACTTCTAGTTTCTACCTTTAGATGAAAATGAAAACACTGGATTCTGCAGTGGCCTTTTATGTAAGGAGAAATTTAGTGTCCCATTTTGAAGTAGTAAAGCAAAAAAAAAAAAAAAAAAAAAAATTGTAGTGTTGCTCAAACATTTGCAGAAAATGTACAAAATCAGCCAAAACGAGCCTTTTTTTTGCTGTGGTTATAACTACCAGAACAATTAAATTTCCTGTAAGTTTTAGTCAAAGCTTCACAGAGCCGCAGATGAGAGACTAAAGAACCACATGTGGCCCCAGAGCCACTGGTTGCAGACCCCTGGACTAAAGCAACAAAAAAACCCGTCTGAAATTTGGACCTTAAATAGAACAACGATGAAGAGAAAACGAGTCAAGGTGCCACAAAGTGTCCAGTCCATCAGAAATGCTGAGGTGGGACCTTAAGAGAGCCGGGCAAAAACAAACAGCTGCAAACCTCAATGAGCCGAAGCAAGAGTGGGCCAAAAAGTGGGCCAAAGCTCCTGGTGGCTCAGCCATGTTTCCATCCTGATATGTAAACCTTCAAACTGAAAGAGGGCGGACTTCCTTTTCTTCTCTATAGCACATGTCAACTTCAAATCCAGCCCTTAAGATCTAGTAGAGTGCTGTATGAATGGGTAAATGAGGGCACAGATTGTAGCGTAAAGAGCTTTGAGTATCTTGATAAGATAGAAAGGTGCTACATAAGTACAGTCCATTACCATTTAACATTAAAAATATTTTACCGCATCTCATTTTAAAGTAAAAAAAAAAAAAAAAACTGAGCATACTTCATTAAATACATACCCTGATGCATGCTTCATTAAATACATACCCTGATGCATACTTCATTAAATACATACCCTGATGCATGCTTCATTAAATACAGACTTCTCAAGACAGCTGGCCAAATAAAGCTAGATATAAAGTCGGATGTTCCTGTCATCTTTCATTTTGACGTGGAAAGAGCAACAGAGAACGTCAAATGAGACCAGTCAAACTCTTGATGATGAACCTGCAACCAGGAAATGACGTCTTTACGTATTGGCTGAAACTGGCCCTTGGCTCAGACCAAGTGGTTAATTGTGGCACCTTTTCTAACTGATGGTGACACCCCTGCTCTATCGGGTGTTGTCTCTTTAGGCTCAACACCATGAATGAGAAGTTCAACTTTCTATTTGCAGACACTGCTACTGAACAAAAAACACTGAGGGGTGTCCAAACTCTTTCATATGTGGGCCCAAACTATCCAGATGAAAGGACTCGTGGGAAACAAAAAATGTGAATTTAACTCTCAACGTTAACAATATTTTGTAGAAAGGACAAAAGTTTAACTTTGGTGGAGAAAGTGTTTTAAATTGTTGTTGATCCATAACATTAAAGCTTCATAAATACTTATTTTTTAATTAAAAACATATGTAATTTGTTGTGTTTGTTGTTTTCTTGTGATTGGAAAGTTCATTTTAGTCTGTTCTCAGCAGCAAAAGTGTAATATGGGTGTGTCCTTTTAAAAGGGGGTCGAACAGCCTTTTGGACCATGGACGGCCCAAAAGGCTGATCGAAGTCCTGAAAAATCATCCAGCTGTCAGTTGCTACAACAGATTCATAGAAGATTTGATAAAGTTGATCAACTCATATGCAGATGATACCACGTTATATTCATTTAAAAATGTCCTATTTTCCTCTTGATTATTTTAAAAACTGCAATATTTAGCCAAGTTTTATGCATCATTACCTAAAAGTTTCCTTTCTGGTAGAAATCTTTAAAGGTTTTTTGCGCTTTGTATTATGAAGAGAAAATAAAAATATTATAGCCAACGGTTTGTATTTTGCTTAATATTGCTCATTTTGAGAAGATTGTTTTTCATCTGTTTTTGCTGTTAAACATAAATATTGTATAAAAATGGATTGCCAACTGATTTGCAGAAAGTCTGCATCGACCTCTTAAGCCTCTTGGCCAAAATGATATCGTTCTTGAATTGCAGGTGTGGGCTGCACAAAATCACTCCAAGGGCCGCAAATGGCTCTCGGACCGCACTTTGGACACCCATGCTCTAAAGCAACACTTGCAGCACTTTCCTTCACGGTTGGTGAATCTCTTCAACACTGTCTGACCAAACAGCACAGCTGCAACACATTTCCCAAAGTCACGTGTTGTATTCCAGATGAACAAATGAGCTGAAGGAGTCAGACGTTCAGTAAGGCTCTTGAGACGTGGTCCACAGAGTGACATCCAGTACATCTGAGCATCCACACAAGCCCTTCACACTGAGGCAGGTGCGCGACGGGAACACACGGTGCACGAACAGCGGTGTTAGTTACAGGCAACGCCACCAAAAACCGTGCAGCAATCAGCAGCGCGTTACCGAAATACTGATGGTGCTGATGGCCTGTCGAGAAGAAAACGGCAACACGTTCAGGTTAGACGCTTCTGGATCAAATAATCCACACGTTCCTCTTGTTGCAGCTGTATCCAGCTGGTTTGCCTGAGGCTTTTTTTATTGTGAACTCCGGTGCTGAGTTTCTGATGAAACGTGCGACATGACTCACCTGGAACGCATCGAGGAGCTTGCCATTGAAGTCGATAATGTCCGAGGAGCCCGCGGCCCCCTTTTCACCAGGATAAACCAGCAGAGGATATTTGGTTAGAAAATGGACACAATCTACACAACTGTCTTTAAAATATAAAATATTACGGTGTCTCAGTAAACATACCTTGGGTCCCTCAGGGCCTTGCGCTCCTGTCTCTCCTTTATCACCCTGTAAGGAGCAAATAGCACGCCACCGTGTTACGGAAGACTAGG
Organism: Hypsolebias antenori; assembly: GCA_031762315.1. NCBI lineage: Eukaryota > Metazoa > Chordata > Actinopteri > Cyprinodontiformes > Rivulidae > Hypsolebias > Hypsolebias antenori. Next base: position 22,257,376 of record JARVGS010001166.1, on the reverse strand, counting down.
GCCACAGTGCAGGCAAAAAAAATAAATAAAAATAACATAAAAATTGTAAAAAAAAAAAAAAAAAAAAAAAAAATCCTGAATTCTGACTTTTTTCTTACAATTCTGACTTTAATCTTAGATTAAAGTCAGAGCAAATGTAAAAAAATGAAAAAAAGAAATCAGACATTTCCCCAGAATTCAGTGTTTATCACACTCGTCATTTCTTCTTCTTCTTCCGGCTGCTCTTCTCCAGGGGTTGCCACAGCGAGCTAACTCACATAAAGACTTGGTAGTTGTTTTGAGTCGGCCTAATTGGGCACAGTTGTGCTCTCTCCACTTCCTCCCAGTAATTTAAGCTTCTTTCTGCTTTTTTTAGCTACCATTCAGCTGTTTTATTTTGTTTTGTTGCAAATGTCTACTTTTTCCCCAGATAATCCACTTTTATATGTTCATTTCTGTTTCTTTAAGCCTAATTGAGCCCAACTATGCACTCCCCACTTCCTTCTAGTAATTAAAGCTTTTTAAATCCTTTTTAAATCTACTTTCAAGCTGTTTTATTGCTAATTTCACTTTTTCTCCAGATAATTTACACTTTTTTATGCTCCTTTCTACTTCTTTTAGTCTTATTGGGCAAACTTGTGCTCTCTCCACTCCCTTCTGCCAATTTAAGCTTTTAAGCTAATTTTTTTTCAGCATTTTTAGCTAATTTCAGCTGTTTTCAGATGAACTCTTTTTTTTTTTGTGGTCATTGCTACTTTCAGCCTAATTCTTTCTGCTAATTTCAGTTTGTTATGCTCCGTTCAGCATATTTCTGCTAGGTTAAGCTTCTTTCTGACTTTTCAGCTACTTTTCATTTTAACCAATTTCAGCTTTTTTTTTTTTTTTTTAGCTAATTTCCTACTTTTTGTGCTAATTTATCCTATTTCAGCCTAATTCAGCAAATATGTGTTCTTTCTTCTGCTAAGTTAAACTTTTTCTTCCATTTCAGCTCTATTTCAACATTTTTAGCTAATTTCAGCTGCTTTTCAGCAAGTTCTTCAGCAATAATTCACATTGCGTTTGTGCAGTAAATGCAGTTTCTGTAGTTTACATACCTTTAAGCCCGTGAGCCCATCCATGCCCCTTTCTCCTTTTTCACCAACACCTGGCTCTCCCTAGTGCACATAAGGTTACACGTTGACCGTCAGTGAACGGACTCAGAGAACATGGACAGTTTTACGTAAGGCTCAGTGGTACCTTTGCACCTGCAGGACCCTGCACTCCTGGATAGCCGGGCTCGCCATCCTCTCCCTGCGACAGTGAAACAAATGTAAAGAGCTGTTTTGGCCAAACCATAAAAATATAAATAATGTCTGCAGACTCATGCAGCATCGTGAGATGTGTTAGCACTCAGGGCGCTTGTTACAAATGACTCTCAGCTACTACCACAGCCATAATTTTAGCTTCATATCTGAACATTTGATGGAGTTACAGTCATTTAAATGTGGACTAAGCAGTGGTGGTCATCTCGATGTGGACTGATGTGGACTAAATCATTTATAGAGGTACACACAGTGATGACTTTCTGAGAGTTTCATTAAGGTCCATTCAGTGGTTCATGTGATATTTTACTAACAGACAAACAGAGTTGATTCCAACACTTAATGCTTCCACAAGAAGAATCACTTGGAGTTTGTGTTGTGACTGACCCGCAGCTGCAGCCACACAAAATTTTAGCTCAGCATCTGCCATATCAGCTGAACCTTTTTTGTGTTTTCTAAGGCCAGTCAGCTGTAGCGGCCATTTTGAATTGGGTAGGCGCCAAAAAATTAAACAAGCCTGAAGGTTTCGTTAAAATCTGTCGAGTAGTTCATGAAATATTTTGCTAACAGACAGACAAAGTTGACGCCACATACTTAGTGGTAAAGTGTTCAACAAAAATGCTGTGCCATGAATTAGCACTCAGAATATGTGACGGGGATGACTCTCAGCCACTACCACAAGTTTTAGCTCAAAATTTGTAAAATGAATTTTGAGCATTTTTTTTAATAATTTTTGGCAGACATCTGAAATTGAACACAGTACTTTCTGCAAGCTTAAAATCTGTCCAGTGATTCATGAGATATTTTGCTAACAGACAAACGTATGCTGCGAATATGGGCGATGATTAAAATAAGGCGAGGCTGATAATCTATGAGTTGTCTTACCGGACTCCCAGGCAGCCCCTGTGGTCCCTGAGGCAAAAGAAAAAAAAATATATTTCTAATTAAAAACAAATGACAGTTTTTATTTTATATTAAAGCTCTGAGAGTGAACTGCACTCACCTCAACACCATCACGGCCAGGTAAACCCTGAGGAGGACACACAGGAAACTTCATTAATGCAACATGCATCAGAAGATTCACTACATCTTTAGGCCACTAGATGTCGCTGTTTAATAAGAAACCTGTACACACTTAACTGAAAAACTCCAAACTTCTTGTTTAAGAGTTCATTTTGAGCAGATGGGTGATAAATTTAAAGCAAACACTGATTGTCTGAATATAAATACACAACAACTGCCCGTACTTTTACACAGACAGCAGCTCGATGAGAGTATTTATACTTTGCTTCCAAACAGCCAGACTTTAATGTAATTTTTTTGAAAGTGATTTTGATCTTCAGACTTTCCAAAGGTCTTTGGACCTCAATATTCAACCCCATCCTTGCACCTGACCATATTGTTATTGTACAGCCTTAACATATGAGGAAAGTGGGGAAGTGGAGGACAAAAGAAGAAATGTTAGATCTTCATTTAGTTTTCAGCTAAAAATTAATTAAGAATAACCCAGTTGGAGTTAAAATACTATGGTAGTTTATATATTGGCTTTTTTTCCCGTATTTTTTCCAAATTCAAATTTTTTCCAAAAAACTGCACATTTGGTGTCTCTACTACAGGTTGATCGTAACAATGTGTCTACAGATCCCGTTTAAGCTCCTCTGAAAACATTTGGACTGGAAAAGGCAGCTAAAGGCATTCGAAAGGAGAAATGAACTTTGAGTCAGGATGACTGAAGTCTGACTGATTGGGAGCAAAACATCCCGAGAGTAGGGATGGATGAAAACTTTTGCACAGTGCCACACCACGGCCTTTGGGGTCAAGAGATTTGAAGAGGAGGGCCAGAAGTGACATTTATCACATTAAACACAGCACTGTCAGCCACTTTTAACAAGAAAACCCCTAAAAAAGACATGAAGGCTTTTAAAGTGGATATTCATGAGACATTCCCATATTTATATGGGATATTTACTGCAATACCATGACACTTTATTTTATCCACATTCTATTTTATTTCATGACTGAAAAGTGTTTCAGCTCCAAATCACATTAAAGTTTTCTCTGATTGGTCAGATAATTGGGCAAAAAAGGAGAATCAGCTGCTCACTCTGTTCAACCAACTACCCACTTGACAGTGCATTTTGTTCTAAAGAGACATTCTGAAAGTTTTGTTTCATCTTCATTTATTAGCAACAGAAATTAGATAAAAAGGAAAACCCTTTGTAAAGAAGTTGTAAGTGATGAATAAGTTGCAGCTCCAAACAACTTCAAATGCAAACGGTATTTCACGTCTGGCTCTGTCGGTTGATCAGAGATTTGGCTCGTTTGGGTGAACAGAGGTGTCGGCTGTTTGCGGTGGACGTGTTTTTGAAGCAGCTAAATATGAGCTATGAGGTCACCCACAGCAGACTCGCAGCAGCAGTGCCGTTTCCTTCATCTCTCAGTGCACGTTGGAGGCTACCTTCCTTTCATTTCTCATGTTTTACAACAATGTGCAGGAGCAGCTGGAATGTTTCCCAGCTGGTCCTCTCATCCTCTCATCCTTCGATGTGCTCCCCACCCAGCAGTCTCTCTTCTCCCCCCTCTCACCTGTTCGAGCTGCCGTTCACAGCTGTGGGAAATAAATCAGCGTTGCTAATAATTCGTAGCCCTGCTTCGAGTTAAAGACACATCAGATGTCGGATACATCAAAAATACTGCTATAATGTACTCGTAAGGGGTTCTGTGGAAAGGTTAGGAACAAACAGTATCTCACCTGTGTTCTCTGAATGAGCTCAGTTTTTTTTAATTAGATTTGAATTCAGAGACATCGAGGAGCTAAAATGGCAACAGGTGGGTCTGAGATGAATATTAATGGACTATTCATGCAGTTCTGGTCATTTTGTTCCCAGACTCTTCAGACTTCCTAACCAACTGCTAGGCTGGGCAATATCTCGATATTTTAAAAAATATTGAGATAATTTCGTTTGCGATATACGATAAAATGAATAAATAAATAAATAAAATATATTTATGTATATATTTATATATGAACGATATAGTATTATACTTGAAAATCCGCTTGCTCTGTCTCCCACGTGGCCCCTCACTGAATACAAACACCCAGCCCATCACCCGGTCCCACCGTTTCCTGCTTCTCCAGGTGGGACGGCACGTAGCATTCGCAGAGCAGCTTGTGAGCACGGAAAACAATTCATTCAACCTTTATTTATACAGGCTAGCCTCGTTGAGCCACGGGGACTCATTTACAAGAGGGACCTGTTGC
>JARVGS010001166.1:22205739-22225103 GCA_031762315.1 Hypsolebias antenori | reverse complement strand
TAGATAGATAGATAGATAGATAGATAGATAGATAGATAGATAGATAGATAGATAGATAGATAGATAGATATAGATATAGATATAGATATATATAGATATGTATGTATATATACAAACGTAAAATAAAAAAGGCAGCTCATAAAAGTTATATAAATAAAAATTATATTAAGAGCATCACATGATTAAAAACAAAAATATCAAGGGGCAATTGAGATATCACATTTTGTCATTACTTTTAAGCTTACATTAATTCATGTTAACTGTGTTGCTTTTAATTAAAATACATTATTTTTCTTAAAAAAAACAAAGATTTAAAAAGCCAATATAAAATTAGGAAATAGCAAATATGCCTCTTGTGTCGGCTGGCTGACTGGATTTGTGAATTAGCATTTCAGTTGCAGTAACTGGTAGACTGCAAGAATACACTGAGTCACATATGTTTAAATAAATGAATGTGTATTGTAGGAAAAGGTTTCAGGGAAATGCTGTGTTGTTGATGGCACTTACGAATAAGGACCATAAACCTAAATGGAAATAACTAATAACCAAGTTCACAAGCTGCTTAATATGAGATGGCAGGACAGTTAAGGAGCTTGCTAGTCAGATATTTGTAGCAATGAATAATGTTAAGGATTAGACTTTTAATGCAAGAGTATTAGATAAAGAGCAAAAACAGTCAAATAAAATGGCTATTTATAACTTTTTTGGATGGATGAAAGCAAAAAAAAAACAAAACATCTAAATTGGTTCTCATATTTTCAAATGGTACACTATAAAAACATGCAGTAGAAATAAACTGGCATTGATGATTTTACATAGGGAGTCACAAATAAAACAAATGAACTTCACACTTTGTCTGCATCATCTCTGTCCACAAGCTCAATAAGTTATTGTGTAGCATTTTCAAGACTTGTTTTCTTTTTTCAAAATTTTATGATTCGTTTCTTTTTTTTGTCACGATTTCCCATTCAATTCACATTAATACTGATTTTACTTTTTTTAGATGACAGGTAAAATCTTGCTTCCCAGTTCTCATTTTTTTTGTTGTTCACTAGGTACATACATTTCACAGTGACTCATGAGCTCTAATAGATTATTTTGTGAGCTGTCAATTCTGGTGGCTGTTATGTGGAAACAGCTCATTAACTTTTAATGGGATGTAATTTGAGCTGAAATTCAGTGTTTCGAGCAGCAAAGTGGAAGAAGACAGCAACGTGATGCTCCCACTTCTGTTAACGTGAAATGTTTCCTCGGCTTTTAAATGCGGCGGTCAGACTTGAAGAAGGAAAATGCTTAAAGGAGCTGTAAATCTCAAGAAGCCACGGAGGTTGCAACACAAAGAAGTGCCCTCACTGACTTTGTAAAGCAGGAGAGAAGCATCAAAGTTGTTCAATAATAGAAAGAGCCATGTAATAAATATTAGCTCAGAGCACATGATGACACCAAACTGGCAGATGTCGTTGATGCTCACGTACAGATTTAGTTTGGTAAACGTGACTGAACGTGCAGCTTATGGATACCCTGTTTTTCTGCTTAGATGAAGAAGGAAATGATCCAGAGATTGTTGGTGTTGGATAAAGAGACACAGCGAGAACTCATTCCAAAACAGGACCACATTGACATTGCATTTCCTGACATTCCTAATGGTTAAAGGACACAGTAAGCAACCAGCGTCCTCCTCCCCTGTCGTTTTATGACAACCCCAGACACGCCACAATCGGGTGGCACCCACTACCCTCACTCCAGTCATTATCTCGCAAAATCCATTCCGTTTGACCTCTGCAGTTGATGTGCGTTATTCATGACAGGAAGAGCTCCGATGTGCACCTCCATCCCGGTGAAGGATACACAGGAGCTAAAAACAGCACCGGTAAGTGAATGACAAATAAAAGATGGAAAACAGAATGAAGAAAAAAAAAATTCCCATACAGAGTCAAAGCCTAAAGACTAAAAAAAAATCCATTAAAGAGACAAAGTGATGAACACTTTAACAACTCAAAGTAGAAAGGTCACATGTAGAGTAGTACACAGCAATTAAACACCTGGTCACCTTCAAAGAAAAATAAAATGACCGCTGCATGTCTCCACCCCATGGCACACACCCCTCTTGCTTCCTCATTAGAGCATAAGTGAAGCTCTAATGAGCAGGAAAAAAAAAAAAACCTCTGTGCGTAGTGAGCATGATGAATAGATGCAAGAGGCTACTTCACATCCCCATACTTGATGCAGAGGCGGTGTCTCCATCTCTATAATCCACTAAAACGAGCATTCTGGTGAGTCCTTCAGGACTAAGGGAGCCTGAGAGGCCATAATTACATCATTCAGGTAATTAGTCACAAAGCTGTTGTCATGGATAGATATTTTGCTTGGGTGAAAGCCTCAATAGAGAGAGGAAAGTTGAAAGGTAGATTTGTTTTTTTTTTTAGCAATAGAGGGTTTTTTTTTTTGGTTGTTGTTTTTCCACACTACACAAACAGGTTCCATGTGCAATGACGTCTGTAATTATAAAAGTATTGTTCAACACAGACTTCTATTATTTAATCATTTTGGCAAAGCTTTGTTGGGCATGGCAGTGAGCAATGTTGTTTTCTAATAACAGAATACATGAATGATCTATCAAACTGATACCTTTGGCAGAGATTGACATTCAGATCAGTCGCTCTTCAATATGAATTGTGGACATTTTTTTTTTAATAAGCTGATGCAATAAGAACATGCTTGGCCATAATATGGGGTATTAATTTGCTATAAATATTCCAAAAGTGGCACGGTGGCTCAGTTGGTATAGCCATTGCTTCTCAGTAAGAAGTTCGAGGACCAAATCTTGGATTGGAACATTTCTGGGTGGAGTTTACATGTTCTCTCCATGCATGCATGGGGTTTTTCCGGGTACTTCGATTTCCTCCCACAGACCAAAAACATGCACGTTAGGTTGATTGGTAACTCTAAATTGTCCCTAGGTGTGAGTGAGTGAGTGCACGGTTGTTTGTCTCATTTGTCTCCATGTGTCCCTGTGATGGACTGGAGACCTGTCCAGGGTGTACCCAGACTCTTGCACATTGACTGCTGGATATGGACACCAGTGACTCCTACGACGAAAAAAGGAAGAAGCAGGTAAAGAGGACGGATGGATGAATAATTATCCCAACTTTCAAGCACGTTTATTTACATGCCTTTATTTATCTAACTCTCTTTAGATCATGTAGCATCTCTAGTCATTGTTGCATTGACACAGCATGTTTGTATATTGCTTAATCAATAATAAAAATGTATTATATAAGAGCAACAACATCTTGGTGCAAAAAATGTAAGATGGTAATGCAAATATATGCATATATTGGTGTGTGTTTGTGTACGATAATTGTGTTGTGGCTGAAATGTTCAGAGCCGGCCAGAAATGTGTTCAGCCTTTGTCTTTGCAGCCATGCAGCAACTGACCTGTTGACATTCTGCACAGTGACAGCAGCCGCTGATGGCGAGATAAACACAGCTATCAAAGTAACAAAGGTGAATTTTCTCAGTGGAAACAGAAACATCTCGGCTAAATTAAATATCAAGTTAACAAGCAAGCAACACTAGTTTATGAGAGTCAAAATAAATTCAGTAAAAAAAACTTGTACTGTACATCATTATCATATGAAAATTAAATTTGAATGAAGAGATTGTTTCTGTATATTGTTGAAGAGATATTTTGTCCACAAGATTTGCTGTTTGATTGAATGGAACTACGTATATGTCTGAAAAAGAAAGTCAAAAAACTATTGTGCCAATAATATCACTAGATTTTAGTAATCCAAATACAAAGAACTTAGAAATGTATGATTTTTTTTTCTACATGGTAAATAAATACCTTGCAAGTTTCATTTTTATTCAAATGGTTATTTTATATTGCCTTAGCTTATGGGTAAAAAAATAGGAAAAATTAATGTTTATATTGTGAGGCAGAAATTTTTTTTATTGTAACTCTGTTTCAAGAGCATTTAAAAGAACAATAAATGCAATATTATTACACAAGACAGTTGAATAAACAAGTCGATAGACTGCATGACCTTTAGACTACAGCGTTAAAAGTGATAAAGAGGTGAAATGCATTATCTTTCATGAACCATAAATCTCAGTTTTGATCAATATGTTTGTTCATTTTTAGAATAGCTTGAGCACCCAGCGAGGCTGCTGTTTCGGCGTCACGACCAGTATCTCAACTCAAGGGAAATGGAATGAATAAACTTTTGTTGTAAGAGTTTACTAATAAAGGCTGTAAGTTATGAGGCCCCTACAAGAAGTGCCACAGATTCATCAAAGCCTGCAGAAACAAGGAGAAGAGTGAGGTTGCTTGAACTCAGTGATGGATTAAGCTGTCTGATGCTGCTCATGACTCATACGGAGTAATCATCATTTTAGACCAAGAGTCTACAGTGTATTAGAGCTGCATGATGAAAAATTACCAATACAGAAAATAACTGCAGCAAAAGAAGATTTTGGTATTCCACCTTGTATATAACATGGCACATAGAGAGCATGGAATCATAAAAGCAAAGCCATAGTGAATACTCTAAGACAATAATGTTCAGTCAGGTCATCTGAACGGTTTTCTTTTTTTTTTTTTGCTGAGACATTTCGTCATTCATCCGAAGGACTTCTTCAGTCTGAGGAGCATCAAACAACCTGGCTCCCCACAAATACCACACTCCCATAGTGGAAAAAACAAACAAAAAAAAAGTTTGCTGGTGATAAAATGGTTTCTGGGACCCACCCTCTCCCCTGTCAACTCCTCTGAGGCAGTCATGCCAAAATGGTGCAGATGATCTGACTGAACATTGTTGGATTTGTACCTGGATTATTGAGCATTAACTTTTGGTGCTAAGACAATAGTGTCTCATCCACAATATCCTTGTGAGTTCATAGACTATTTTCATAAACTAACCAGTTGGGACAGTTAAAAAAGCTACAACTCCTTTGCGCTACATTTGCAATGACATCAAGCCTGCCCTGGTGTGAACAAAGTTTACATTAAGTAAACTTAATGTAAACGTAATGAAGGGATAACAGATCATAGGAGCTCAGCTCACTAACAGCCACTACCCGTACAGCATATGCAGCTCTCATGTTTGCAGATCAGTCAGCTGGAAACAATTATGCACCCAGTCAGGATTCATTGAAAAACCAATGGCTTTTTCAACACATACCCAAGGTCTATTATGATAACCTGTTTTGGATGGCACCGAACATGCAATGAACACTGTAATTCTCAATTACTGCTTGCGGAGACTCATTGGCCCTTAGCGCATGGAAACCCATCTGTATGTTTGGGATTCGAGCTGCATTTCCAAGGTGTGAGAGCAAATGTAATGAGAAACAGCAGGAAAGTTATGATAAAACAGCACTCTTTAAACACTGTCAATTTGTGTCTAAAACTGATTAATTGAGTCGTTTGACATGCCTGCTCACTTGCCAAAAAAAATTGCTTTTGTGCCACGTCTCCAAGGAAATCACTCTTAACTAATGTTAATAGGCTGGAACACTTTGGGAGTTAGCGATGTGGGACCACACGTAAACATCAGCCAATCAATTAGACTGTATCATTCTGCAGACTCGGTATCCTGCATTGACACGCTTCATAATCTCCAGACACCGACGCATCCTGCTGTGACAGACAGGCCTCAACGAAGATGTGGTTAATTCCTAAGGGTCAGCACTGGCCATATGCCTCACAACCCCAGTCAGCGACAATTCAGATTGGATTGCAGTCTCGGTGAAGACAGGGTGCCAACACAAGCACAATTTCTGCTCTTGTGCGCACTTCATACCTATGTCAGCCATGACAGCCTCTCCACGTATTCACTCTAATGAGGAGCCTCAACATCAGGATGTCACACATGCTGCAGAAAGTGGGAACAGTGGAATGTGCAGCCTTTCTGTCATTCTTTTGACATTTTTCATGTTTGGAAAGTTGCTTCAAGACGCCTGTATCTTCAAAAAAAAAAAAAAATGCCTTTGAGACCTGTTCATTTAAAATGGGATCAAATGTGTTTATTGTATTGCTGTATATAGAAGCAGCACCTTCAGTTGGTGAGACCTCCGAGGTGCTCCACACAACGCCACAGGAAGTCTATCAGCGCTATCAAACTGTTCAACTCTGCCCCCTTTCTACACATAGAACAATATAAATTAATCCTGCACTACAATAAACACTTTAATGTTTCTGTCCACACCTGACCTGTTTTGGACTTTAACTATGTAGACCTCTTTGCTATTTTTAGATCTTGTCTGATTACTTGAATGTCACATGTGCCACAGAATGGTAGCACTGATGGGAGCTCCGCTTCGACTCAACTTTTTAAAAAATGTTTTATTGTTTTTCTAAAAAAAAAAAATGTTTGTGCCTACATTGCACACCCACGGTACAGGTATGACCGTGACACACACGTGGAGTTTTGGGTGTTGCTGCCTTGCCATCATACCATCCTGCCATGTTCAGTTCCCGGCCCCACCTCCAGCCTCGGGCCTAGGCTCTGGCCTGTCATGGCGGCTGTCTCCATGATCCTCCATCTGCCTGCACGGACCAAACTCTATGAACCATTTTGGTTCTGCGGGGAAACCTTGGAAGTTCTCTGTCTGCTGGACCTGCTTCTGGACTGCAGTCTGTGAGGACAGCTGCTGCGGTCCTTATTATCATTAAGCTGCTGACCGGACCTGCTAACAAGACCACACCGCTAGCAGAACAAAACCATGATGCTGAAAGAACGTCACTGTTAACCGAATCACACTGTAGATATATTTCTTTTTCAAATTTGGCACCTTTTTTTTTTAGTATTTTAGTAGTTTTTATTTATTTTTTCCTTAGTATTTTTTAGTATGCTAGTAGTATTTTTTTTTGTATGTTTTTAGTATTTTGGCTGCATGATTTGATTTTTTTTTTTTTTTTTTGGTGAGTCGAGCTGGTTCTTCTCCTCCTAAGCATTTCATTACATTGTTGACCTTGTGTTAATTTTGCACATGACAAATAAATCTAACTTACATAAACAGTTGTTAATAATGCTATTTATCTTAAGAGCCAACATATTTTAAAAACAGAAATCTGATCGTCTATCTCGGGGATATGTTTTCATGACTCACTGAGAGTACAGTAGGTACCTCATTGGTCAACAGGGTGAAATCCGGTCACATATCAACAGAGTGGAATTATGGGTATTTACCATAGTAGCAAAATTGGAGGATGACTTGCTGTGGCGACCCCTGAAGAGGGAAAAGCCGAAAGAAGAAAAAGACCGTAGTGGTAAAATTGGAACCACGAGTGAGAGGTACCTGTCATGAGTACCTGTGGCATTCACTCTGTCTGTGTCACAAAAGCCCACCCCCAGAGGGGTAGGTGCTGGGCAGCTACATGAGTACCCAGGTGTGACACGTCAAAGGAAAATATTATTCAGTAACAGTAAGCTTGGCAGCCTATCAAAATAAACTATAAAATAAAATATTATAATAAAAACATATAAATTAGCCTCCCTGGTGTATAAGCTGCAGAGTCCAAGGTGTGCGAAAAAAGCAGCGACTTATACACTGGCAATTACGGTAATATAATATTTTGTGTACATTGTACAAAATAAGCCAACTAGTCAATAATATTAAAGTTACAGGATATGAAACACTTAACTCTGTGTTTAATGTAACGTAGAAATAAAACATGAAAAAATATATTTTGGAAATTACTGTATAGTGAAAATTATGATTTCTCTTTTTATGCGATTAGTCAAACTCATTTATTGGGTCCCAACATTTCTGTTAGTATCATGGAATGATCTGTTTGTGAGCACAGTAAAAGGCTTTAACGTGCAATGGATTTCATTTCATGCAGAAAATCATGTAATAGCAAATAAAAATAAATAGCATCTAGATGTTAATTTAAACAATGGCACAAAAAGAAGTTTGGAGTGCCCTCCCGTTGATTTATTTGACCTATTTGAATCGATCTGTTTACACCCTCTTTACACGAGAAGCGCATGTGAGTAAAGAGGTGAAAAACACACACTAAACACCCTCCCAACACACACCTCTGATCTCTGCACACCCTGCGTGTTTGGACCGAGTCCACGCACATCTGCACCCAGATACACAAACGCCGCCTCCCAGCAGGAAGAATGGGCCTTTTTGAGCCCCAGTGATGGAAACTCAATCATCTCTGCTGCAGCTAAATGAAATGATGTGCATGGAAGCTGTCACCGTGATTAATCCACTGCAACTTGTTCGCTCTTTAGTCACTGCACATCAAAACAGGAGGAGCAGTGCTCATCCAGCTGTGTTACCTCAGTGCAGCATTGTAACACATAAAGATGGAGTTTGTTCTGAGGAGAATAAACCAGTTGTTCCATTATTTAATCTGGGAGATGCTTTACATCCAGACATCACAAGGATTTCTGGGACAGCAGCAGAGATGAACAGGCTCACAGCCGTGGGTGTGCACGAGCGTGCACACTCTAATCTGTGCACCCTGTCCACCTGTGTGCAATTAGCAGCAGGCATTTCCCGTCAGCGGGGGCTGTGTAGTGCCAGACAGGCTGCATGGGAATCCAGCGCCCCAGGCCCTAACCCAGATTTCCCACTGGGGCCGGCGCAAGACAGGCAGCACACACAACGCTGCACAGAGCACGGTGATGGGTGGCTGCTGCGGGTCGCCGTGGAAACCAGACAGTGTGTGTGATGAGTAACAAAGCGGCATTAAACTACGTGCAATGCTGATTCACATGTATCCGTGTTCGAGAATGAGGATCTGATGACGAATACAGCACAAACCAACAACAGACGACGAGTTGCTTCATCTTCGAAAAGAGTTTAGGCAGTCAGGAGTCGAACCGACCACCAGAGGCTGCTCCTTCTCTGATTAAAAGAAGGATGAGTTTATTATTCATTTAGCTTTAATTCAGTACTGTAAATGTGAGCACTGTATCGAAGAAGGGCCACACTTTAATTTTTGCGGTTTCCATCTCTGTAGTTTATGATTACATGACTTTTACATATCAGAACATAATAAAAGATTTGATCTTTACTGGCTTCTAAAATTATTCAAATCTAACGTCAAGTGTTCAAAAACACACGACAAATTCAACCTTATTGTTATTAAATAAAAACAAAACCAGATTGGAAAAAGTTGCATATGAAAATGACTTTTGTTTATCAAGTTGCATGAACCACAGGATTCTGTAACAATGTATTTAGACTCATGTAGAGATCTTTACCCATAATGCACAGCACTATGTTTGGAGAAAGCCAAACTCATCATGAAAGCACAGAGGTGGAGTTGTTATGATTTGGACTGAACTTCTCAAACTTCCCTTTACATCATAGTATTTAAAAGTTACATGTGATACAGATAGACCTGGGCCAGACTGGGTCATGATGCAACAGAACAATGATCCAAAGCACATCAGCTAATCTGCAACAGCTGAAAATGACAAGAATCAAGAAACAACTCGCCTCAGCCTGATTGAAATGCTGCAGGAACTTAAGAGAGATAATATCTGAAAGCATCATAAAACTGTAAAGGAGTGGACCTCAAGGAAGTTATGCTGCTGAATCACTGGGCACTGGTTTTTTCACGCACCGCTGTTTAATTTTGGCTTCATTTTGATTTATTCAGTACTGTCATGGTGGAATCTGCTGTGTGTTTTTGGTCCAGGTTAGATCTGGGTCATTTAAAAACCTGGTAAAGACCAGATCATCTTCTTATCACTTCCTGACACAAAACCCTGAAACTGCAGGTGCATCTAAAAACTTTAAATAACATGAAAAAGTTCAATTTTTTGTCAGTTATTTCAGAAAGTGAAACTCATATATATTACAGAGTGAAATATTTCAAACTTTTACTAACACTGTTACTGTGTAACAATTACCTCTGGTTAAATGTAAATTGGATTATTACAGTTTTGCTACGTCTTGCTTTAAGCTGGCCCTTTCTTTGTTTCTTGTTAGCATTTTGCTACTTCTGGTTCTAAGCTAGTGTTTTTTCCTCTATTTGATAATATTGCCATACTTCTAGCTCTCTTAGCATTTAGTTTTACTTTTTACTAGATTTATTTCTACTTGTGCCTTTATTCAAAATATTTAACCTTCTTTTTTGCTAATTATTGTTTTTTTGCACATTTGAGCTAAAAAAAAACTACCTAATTTCAACATTTTTCTGCATTTGTGGGTATATTTTTTTGCTTTTTGTGCTTTTTTGCTTCAATTAAAAAAATGCTATTTATGTATTTAATTAGTAGCTATTTTAACAGCTTTCAGCAAAGTCATTCAGCATTCACACCATATTTTTTTGCAGGAAATGGTATTTATTTAGTTCTCTGGATGATTATAATCACTTTATTGACAGTTATAAGTAATATGTGTGTTGTCATATGGGAACATACAATGATGACATTAGTTTTCAGCATTTAACCCATCACACCTGGGATGCACCAGGTGGAGCAGTGGGCAGCTATGTAGGTGCCCAGGGAGCAATTAGGGATTGGATGTCTTGCTCAGAGACACCATGACTTGTAGGAATATCTGGGGATCGAGCCTCGCACCTATGGGTCCCGAGTCGGCTGCCCTACCTCTACCCCATCTCGGCCCCGAATTTATTAATCACACTATTGTTTTCCTGTGTCACTTTATTATCGCCACTTTTGTTCTTTCGTGCATTTCAGCACTTAACTCAATCTGCAATTCTTGTGCTATTTCAACAATGTGTATATCAAAACATTCAACTCTTTTAGAATATTCCTGCTATGACTTTGGGAATTGGTGCAACTTTAGCTTTTTGAAAAATTTAGCTTATTCTGCCTTTTTTTTTTTTAACTGAAAATGAATTGAGCTCACTTCACATCTTTCAAATCCTTTGGTCTGTTTTTTTTTTTTTTTTTTTTACAGCCAACTGTGTTGGTTTCTGCAATTTTCAGCTTCTTTTAGTTAATTTTAACTTTCTTTAGCTACATTCAGCTAATTTCCAGTATTTTTCAACCTTTTTAGTGGTCCTTTTTAGCTTATTTCTGCTAACAGTCTTTTTTGTGTGTTTTCTAACTTATCTCTGTTAATTTCAGCTTTTAATGCTCCTTTCAGATTATTTATGCCAATTTCAGATTTTTTTAACTACAATTTAGCCTCCTCCCCTTCTTATTTGAGCTTTTTCAGCTAATTACACCAGTTTTATGCTCATTTCAGCTTCTTTTAGACTAATTCAGGAAGCATGCTTTTTCTACTTTTTGTTTAATAAGGCATTTTTTTTCTGTTTTCTCAACACTTTTGAGCAGTTTGCTGCTAATTTCAGCCTTTTGTCAGTTAATTTCACCTGTTTTGTGCTCATGTCTACTTTTTTGTGCCCAATTTAGCAATTGTGTGCTTTCTGCTTTCGACTGCTAATTTAAGCTTTTGTCTGTCTTTTCAGCTTGTTTTAGTTATTTTTTGCTGATTTCAGATGTTTTCAGCTCATTCACCATTTTGTGCTCATTTCAACTCCTTTCTGTTTAACTAAGCTCCTGGCTCGCTTTTTCCTGTTTTACTATATTTTTTATTTTTTTTCGCTAGCATTTCATTTGACTCTAAGCTAGGTTTATCCTGTTTTTCTTTTTTCTTTTGATGGTGTTTCACTACTTTAGCTATAAGTTATCTTTACGAGCTTTATGGAGATGCTGATTTCATGTTCCAGCAGGACTTGGCTCCTGCGCACACTGACAAAGGTACCAACAGCTGGCTGTGGAACATTATAACCATCTGAGACACTGAGTTTAGGTTTATCATTATCTGTAAACCATAATCATTAAAATTATGAGAAAAAAGTCTTGAAATATTTCACTCTGTGTAATGAAGCTATGTAATAAATGAGTTTCACTTTCTGAAATGAATGATAAAATTTGAACTTTTTCATGATATTCAAACTTTTTGAGATTCACCTGTAAAAGATGGTTTACTTTCTTTTTCCCATGACATAATACATTCATACTAACTTCTTATAAGGGCGCTGATTTCCTCATTTTCTACACCATGTGCCGTTTGAGTCTACCTGTTTGTAAGTTTAAAAGTCTTTGTGTTTCAGATACTTCTAAGTCTTGGTGAAGGATGAATTATTTTTGACTAACAAGTGCTGAAAACTGCAGAAGTATAGAGAGAAAATCAACAAGGGAGAACAGATTTATCTGATTAAAAGTAGAAAAGAAAAATGTAAAGAAAAGGAAAAATGTTGCAGAAAAAAAAAGAGCAGAGACGTAAGTGGGTGAACTACAGAGAGAGAGAGGATAAATAAAAATAATTTACCGGGTATCCATCCCGTCCAGCTTTGCCCTGGTGATGTTAGACATGAAGGCATGAAGCACAAAGATACGTTAGAGACCAGCAGCTGCACACACCAGGCTGAATTTACATCAACTTCATGTTAACACCTGGCTCTTAATGGGAAAACAGACAAACTGGTGAGGAGTTGTGTTTTCCCAGAGAAACATCAGTTTTGGATTAAAATAAATAAATATGAAAACACATCTTCTAAGTGGGGGGAAAAAAAAGCAGCTGCTTCGAATTTTATCAGCCCATTAGATGACCGTTTAGTTGAAATCATCCCCATAGGTTGTGTTCAGACGGTCCCTCCTAACTCCTAGGTTTAAAGGTACGTTGTTATCACTGATAATATGCAGCTTCACCTGCGTGTAAAACTGTTTTATTTTTTTGTTAGCTTTATCTAACCCTTTTCCTAAACCTAACCTTACACCTGACCCAGAGCACTGATCTTAAACTTAACCCATTACTCTTGAGCCTTAACCTACGCCTCACTCTTAACCAAACCCCCAGCGATAAAAACACACCTTTAAACCTACTAGGAGGTACAGGAGGGACAGACTGAATGCAACCTATGGGGTTATTAACTAATAATGCCATTTAATGGCTGATAACATTCGAAGTGTGTGATAATAGTAAAGTGCTATGTGTTGTCATCATTGCATGTTTCCATACAATGGCAAAAATGGTTCTCTGAATTTAACCCATCACATCTGGGATACACCCTGGTGGGCAGCTATGTAGGTGCCTGGGGAGCAATTAGGGATTAGGTGTCTTGCTCAGAGGCACCACGACATGTGGGAATGGTTGGGGATCAAACCTGGGACTTTCAGATCCTGAGTTGGCTGCCCTGCCTCTATCCCATCTCAGCCCCCAAAAGTGACCTGTTTTTATAAACTACACATGTTTGAACAGATCTAACACGGACAAGTCATTAATTTGTGGAACAGCAGATGGCTCTGCTTCACCTTTAAGGGATGCAGAATGAAAAAAATAAAAACTTTTTTTTTTTAATCTGATCAGGCAAAAAAAACAACCAATAATAATAATAAAAAAAAAAAAATCCAGCTTTGTTTCATGGATTTCAGTGCAAAGCACATGCATGGACAGTCCTCCAAGCCGACATTTCCGGAAGAGCGTCACGGTGCGTTTGAAAGCAATAATCGTCTCTTCACATCTGAACAAGTGCCACATGTGGGGCAGAGGGAGCATTTGAAGAAAGACCAGTCAAATCTGGAAATTAGTAACATTTCTTTTAATCAGATTGAAAAAAACATGAAGGAAATCCTGAACCTGACGTTAGAGTCTCGTGTCTAATTCGTGTCTTGTCTTTGTTGGAGAGCTGAGGACGATAGATCGCCTAATACAAGTCGCTCCTTGCTTACCATGAACCGACACTCGTGCACGTGAGCTCTTCAGTATAGGTGGTCCATTTATTGCTCTGTGCATGTGTGTGCTCGTGGTTTGCTGCTGCAGGAGAAGGGATGATTTCTGGTTTGACCTGCAGTTTGTCGAGCGATGCCACAAGCCAGGGCGGACACGTGTGTGACGTGCGTGCATGTTTAACCTCTGCGCTAATTCAATACTACCTGGCTGAGATGAAAGCGTACTTACAGGAGGCCCTGCAACAGAAAAGAAGAAGAGAAATGAAGGATTAGAGAATCTTTCAGACTCCATTGACTCATGAAGCGCAGCACGTGCGACTCACAGCAACCTCCGGTTTGTACAGTAATCAGTTCCTCCGAGCGGCGGGCCACAACTAAAAACTGTACATGCGATGCGGTTCGTTATCTAATGACTGCGATTAACCCCCGAAATATGGTAAAGAACAAGCTCATTAGAGCAGCTGCCAGCGCAGTTTGTGGCAAAGCCGTTATAATAAACAGACTTCTGTCGGAGACATGTTTCAAATTAGGATATGAAGTCATATCAAGAGGCTGTTTCTCAAGAAGTTGTGGGTCTGTGAGGCGGAGGACAAACAGGAGATCGTAAAGGTCGGGGTGTGTTGGAAAAAAAAAAAACATAACAAAACTGCGTGTCCCTTGAAAGACTTTCCTCCGGGGCGATCTTTCAGATGTGATTGAAATGCTCTGATGTTGAGCAAAACCGTACGCTCTGTTTTTCATACTTCGCTTAACCGAAAACAACAGTAAAGATCAAAGAACAGTTTTTTTTCCTCAGCAGCTGTAATTGAATCGAAAAAAAAAAGAGAAACATCCTCATAAATAAAAGACTGTAGCTAAGGGTACTAAAAAAAAAACACATAACCCCGCAACAAAGGGAATGTATTATTTAATCATAGAAAGTTTTTATTTAAGGTTACTGGTCTCTCTGGTTCAAATTAAACCCCGACCATGATGCTGATTAATGCGATTATTAACGCGGTTCCAGTGTGTTAAAGGATTTGGGGTCATCACATAAGTATGCACGTAACTCAACATCTTTATGTAGAAGACAGAGACATTTTGCTCATATTCATCCACACAAAATCTAAGTTAACAAAACCAGGGTCTATGTGAGCAGAGAAGCAAACGATAGTTTAGATCGTTGTGGGTTCTGTGGAAAGGTCGTGAGCAAAAACATCTTACCTGTTGTAGATAGCTTTTTGGACAACCTCAGTTTGGAAGAATTAATTCTCACCATATTGAAGTCGAGTCAGAGCGGGGCCAAGACCAAAGGGAATTAGAGCCTTCAGGCTGAAATATTTTATAGCAGTTTGTGCAAATCCCATTTTAATGAAAGCAGCATTTCTTGAAGGAATGCGTGTCATTTTAAACAAAAGCCTTACATGATGCGTTAGAACTCAAAATATGTGTTGGGAATGACTGTCCACTTCAATCCGACCTTACTCAGACTACCATGTCAATTGTTATAGAGTTAAAACTTCATTCCTCCAATCTGAGGTTGTTCAAATATCTAGAACAGGTAAGATATTAGTTGTTCATAATGTTTCCACAGAACGCACAATATTTAACCTTAGCCACAAGTAGACACTCTGAGAAGAACTTGTTTAGCCACAGCGTTGGGTAAACAAACACTTTTTGGTAAGGGAGATCAGTTTTAACAGCTGGACCTACGACAGGTGTGTGTGTGTGTGTGTGTGTACTTGTTTTCATGACATATCAGGACATTTTAATGATAAAACACCTTTAATGTCAGGACACTTGGAAAACTGAGGACAATTTTAGGCAGGTGTGTGTGTGTGTGTGTGTACTTGTTTATGTTACTTCGTGATGACCATTGTCAACATACTACACTGTGAGGCCCAACTCACAGACTCAACTCAGCTTTGCTTTGTGGGGACCAAAACCCGGTCCCCATAAGTTCAAGTGTCGTTGGTGGGATGGGGGTTAGGTTTAGGACTAAGATGTGAATTGAGGATGGGTCAGGTCTAGGGTTAGGTATGTACTGGTAATGGTTAGGTTTAGGGTAAGGGTCAAGTTTAGGCTATAGAAATAAACGAAAAATGAAAATGTACAAATGTAAATGTCTCTTCTAAATGAGTCCCAAGGCTCAATGGGAATATCCTGTATAAATAAAGGTTGAAAGACTAAATGAATGGAGCATTTGACCCGTATATTCAAAAACGAAAGTGCAGATTTTATTTATTTATTCTAATTTTTATTTTTATTTTAAACTTTGGACCTTTTCACAAAATACCTTTATGAAGCTCCTACATTGCCATTTCTGTGTGGAAACAAGGCTGAATTGCAAACCCCCCCCCCCCCCACAAAAAATAAACATTTGCATAATTAAACACACCCAAAATATTTATAACTGTATGAGAAACCAACACTTCAGTAGAGCTGAAGTGTTGCCCAAGTTAACATGTTTAGGAAAAAACAATTTAATCTAATAAGTAACTAATACAAAGAATCACAGCCAGTCTGGAAATGTTCCCGTCTGACATGTATCCCTCTGCAGCTTCACTCCTGCAGCTCGTGGGCCAACGCTCGACACCGTGGTGCTCAAGCTCGTCTGAGTCAACACTTAATAATAAACACTTAAAATCTGGATGACTCAAACGTGTAGAACATCTGTGACAAAGACCCTTTTCTGGGCAAGCTTTATATGTTTGTACTGTTTTGGTTTCCACAATGAGTGTTCAGTGGTTTGGAAAAGAACCGTCTCGATAACGGCGAGCGGTGATGTTGCGGACTCATTAGGGCCTGTTCTGCTGCAGCTGCTACCGCTCAGCAAGACGGACTGACATCTGGGCGAAGTTACTGCAACCACATGGGTGAAATTAGCACAACGTTGGGCGCGTGATGGGTACGAGCAGAGGCGAGCTGCAGCCCCGTCACCCAGTGACCCGACTTGTACGGATCACCGGCTTTACCAACCTTCTGCTCGAACTTTCCAACTCACCCGGAACAAAAAAATACATAATAAGAGGAGGGAGGAAGGAAACTTACAGGAAAAGAGGGGAGGAGAAGAAATAAAAATTCAAACAGGTTTTCCTTACCGGGTTCTCCTCTTCTTCCGATCCGTCCACGTTTCCCTGGAGGCCCTGTGGAAACAGACAGACAGGGGAATAAACCTCTGCAGGGAGGAGCAGAAAGCAACTGAGCATCACTTGTGGTTTCATTGCTGGTGGTCGAATGGCTGGTGGCTTTAGCTTTGTGTGCGCTGGCACTGCGAGGTCACACACAAGGCTGCACGCTTGAAACAAAACTGCACCAAAGGATTGTATTTTAGGCATTCAGCCACTTTCGGAAAGCTCAGTCTTTCCGGTAAAATGATGAAAAAACAAAAGCTGTGATAAACAGCAGGAGAGCCACAGAAGAAGTAGGAATTGATGCAGACGGTGAGCAGACGTACATCTCAGGCCTCACGCTGCTACAGGGTCATGAATCATGTTAACGGCTGTTAGCTTACGTCAGTATCAGCCTGGCAACTTAGCAAACTTGATGATTGTACAACCAGAGCTCTGAATGTGAGAAAAACAGAACTTTGTGAGTTAAAAAAAAAAAAAAAAAATAATGTTTTCTCTTCGGCTTAGCGACTGTGCAGCAGGAGCTAAACAACGCAGACTAACAGAGCCAACAGGTGAGGAATGCCCAACACAGTGTGTTTTCTCTCATTTACATAGCAAACGTTAACACACTGAGTCGCAGCAGTGAAGCTAATAGCATTACCGTGACAGAATATAACAGGCTGAGCACGTTTTTGTTGGGTTTCATTGGAAAAATCCACATTTCAGGGACATACCAGCTGTGTGGGGTCCTGGAGCCTATAGCAACAGATATGGTGGTTTTACAGCAGTGTTTTATTGTCTTTTCTGACATCTTTAAGCGATGTGCATGTGTGAAACCCCTCAAACATAAATTAAAAGTTGTTGCAAAAAAGAAATGGAAGAATCTGCCATCGATTAAAAATATAACAGTATTTTCCAAGAAACAGTCCCACCACATTTTCAATCAGTGACACAATGAGCTCAAACAGCTACTGGAGTAATTATGACACCTGTGGTTTCTCTGAAGGGCCTAAAATTGTTCTTTGCTCCTAAATACGTTGGAATTAAAAGCAGGACAAAAGTAAAAAAAAAAATTGGCTTGGGGAGACATCAAGACAGGTTTTAATCAACAACGATGTAATGTTTTACAGCTAAAAGCAGAGGATATGTGTTGTATTTTAGCTCTAATTTACAACATAAGACATTTGAAAACACTTTTTTTTTAAAAAAGAAGTAAACAAGTTTAGTTCAAGCTCAGCACAATGCAGTTGGAAAAATTATAAATCCAGTTTCCATCATTGTAGCAAAATAGCCACAATAACCACTGGACAGATGAAGAACTCTCAGAAAGTTATAATTGGATATTCATCTACAAACATCTCATTCATTTCAGTTAGTTTTACAGATTTTGGACTAAAACATGGTGTGGTGGTAGCTGAGCGCTATCTCCAACAGTAAGCACTAACAGGTCAAGCAAGATCTTTGTTTAAAGCAGTCAAAGTGATACTCGTTCGTTAAAGAGTTCAATTTTTTCATGCTTCCTTAAAGTTTGTCATGATGGCGACCCCAACAACCCCATGATGCTGCTGCTGCTCATCAACTGCTGCACACTGTGTGCTGTGACTGAACCACTGTTTCCAATGTACACAACCCACATGAATCAGGACCTGTTCAAGCAGATCAGGTCTCTTAAACTTTGGGATTTCAGGATCAGGTAGAACAGAAATATGCTGGACCCAAGAACCTCACAACTTCCATCTCCTTCAACCTTCAGACAAACTTCTGTTACTGTTGAAAGCCTCAAGAAGTAAATTAGCAGAATCCATGTAGTAACGAAGATAAATACCGTAATTTCTGGGCTATAAGCTGCTACTTTTTTCACAAGCTTTGAACACACTGGCTTATACAATGCTGTAGCTAATGTATTAATTTTTTTTGGGGGGATGGGCCAATGAGTTTCATGCCACCAAAACATTTAGCCTCGTCACAACAGAGTGCTGCCCAATACACGGCTCTCTTGGGGGTGGTCCTCATGACCCAATGAGACTACCTGTATAAAAACAGGTTAGGAAAATATCTGATCAATGAAATGACTGAACAGGTCACAGTGGACCAATGAAACTTGGTTTCATTGGTCTACTGGTCACTGGTCCAATGGCCCTGTTCTCTCCTTCCCTCCCTGTTGTGCCCCCAGGGAAGGGGGAAACTTCTCACACTTCTGGAAACTTTGGGAAACTTTTGCCTCCTTGGACTGATAAAGTCTTGTGGATGAAAGACGAAATGTTTGAGCAAAAAAAAAAAAACATCCAGAGGATGTGACTTAACTTTATTGGATTTGGGAAACTTAATCCCTCACCCTCCGCCCTGGGGACACAACGAAGTACATGCAACCACACAAAATAAGTGTGAATCGTGCATTAATGTGGTACTCCGAACTTGGTGGAAGGCTTGGTTGATTGGCAGTGAGAAATTGTTTGGCAAAACTGGCTGCATGCGAAGAGCAACTTTAGCTCAAGTCTGCCAGTGGATCCTGACAGCGGAGCAGTGTAAAAAAATATCCTCTATCACCAATGGGTTTCGAAAGGATGCAGCGTGATGGACTACTTAAGAGTAG
>JARVGS010001166.1:22058627-22068760 GCA_031762315.1 Hypsolebias antenori | reverse complement strand
TGTTAAAATGTTAAGATGTATAAATTAGTATTTGAATAATTTAAAGTTCTTCATTTTGTTATGTTATTCGTACATAATCATTTGTTAAACTGATCGTGTGAAGAATAGGGGCAGATATGATAAGATTCATTCTTCTTTCTGCTCCTTTCATTTTAAATTGTTTGTATTTTATTTTAAATTATCTAAATTTTTTGTTGTTGTAACTGTTTGTACTGCTATTTTCTTTAATTTTTATTATTTTTTGTTGATATTTTTAAAATGAATAAAGATTATATACATATACATAATATATGGAACAATGTGATGTGATATGATCCATTTCTGGTGCTCCTATTTGTTCTACTATCAATCTCCCACCTGTCATCCATGTCATCACTCCATTTTTCATTTCAGCCCATACAGGAGTCTGAGGTTCTTGGTGAACTGCTCAATCTGGACACCCATATATCCACTGGCCTGGCTGTATTAGAGACCCATTTTCTAAAACTAGCCGCTCAAATAATTTCAGTGTATGTCTGGTATTTTTAACTTCACGCTTCAAACCGGTGTGCTTCCCCAGGACTGGAAGTCTGCTGCTTGATTTCACCCCGCTTTTTAAAGTTGGTGATAACTCAGACATAAACTGATAGAGACCCATCTTCATCTTGCTCCGTCTCTCCAAAATATTGGAGAAGCAGGTCAACAAGCAGCTCCTGCCTCATTTGGTCTCATAACATTATTAATAATTTTCGGTGTGGCTTCAGATCTGAACATATCTACATCACTGCTACAATCAAAGTCCTTGACCTCAATTGTGCCACTGACAACAAACAGTATTCAGTAGCTACATTTGTTGATCTATCAAAGGTTTTTGACTCCATGAAACATACATTACTTCTAGACATGCTAAGGGACATAGGACTTTCCAAAAGCTGTTTAACTTGGTTTAATAGTTATTTTTCTGACAGTCTACAGTCAGTGAGGTGGAGGGTCTTCTGTCTGATCCCCTGCCCGTGCCTAATGGTGTCCCGCAAGGGGCCTATACTCTTTTCAATATTTGGTAAAACTTTAAAATAAGGTCCACAAAATTTGGTTAACTACTAGGGAATGCCTCAGGAATGAATCAGGAGCTAATGGGTAGTTAACCAGTACTTACTGGGGAACACACAGCCAAGCCTTATTAGGGAACTGCTGGTTTGTTACCACAGAAACATAGGAAAAATAGTGATAAGTGATAGTCAGATACTTTGTAAGTGATAATCAGACATAGTCAAGATGACAGCAGTACAAGATAATGAAATTGCTAATCGGTAGTAAGAATCCAATTAAATCAGTAATCACTGGGAAACAGGTTTTTGACAATTACGAGCTGTGACCTCACTAGTTCAGGTTTATTCAGAACCCAAATGGAGATTTGTCCTCTATTTCTGTGGTAACAAACCAGTAGTCCCCCTAATAAGGCTTGGCTATGTGTCTCAGCATATATACACGTTATATGCTGATGATACCATCATTTATACATCCAGTCCCTCCCTGACTACTGCTCTGTCTTCATCATGGGCTAGCTTCACTTTGATTTAACAGACCTTCACTACGCTACATCTGGTTTTAAACACACACAAAATCAAATGTATGATTTTTATTAGAAACCTACCACAAGTTGAGCGCTCCTTCAAAACTACTTCCTTGACCGGTACTGTGAGTGATTTGGTGGAAAGTTATAAGTATCTTGGTATCTGGCTTGACAACAAACTCACATGTGATGCACATAAATGTCCTGCTCTCAAAGGTTAAATCCTGCATTGGCTTTCGTTACCACAATAAATCTTCCTTCACACACCAAACAGCTTCTGGTTAAAGTGGCAGTGCTTCCAAGCCTGGATTATGGCGATGTGGTTTGCAGGTCTGCCTCAAAAACTCTCCTACACAAACTGGACATTATCTTTCACTCTGCTATCCGGTTTGTAACAGGAGCTTCATTTAATATGGGCGGCTGAGGCTGAGTGGTTAGAGCAGTCATCCTCCAATGCAAGAGTTGGGGGTTCGATTCTAACAGCAGTCACAGGCCAGAGTGTCCCTGAGCAAGACGCTGAACCCCTCATTGCCTCCAATGTGTGTCTCATCGGTATATGAATGTGATAAAGCACTAATTAGTCTTGTACAGATTTAGTAGAGTGCTGTATGAATGGGTAAATAAGGTACAGATTGTAGTGTAAAGCACTTTGAGTGTCTTGGTAAGATGGAAAGATGCTATATAAGTACAGTCCATTTAATACACACCACTGTGATCTGTACTCCCTGACGAACTGGCCCTCTCTCCATTCTCGCAGACAGATTCACTGGTTCTTGTTTATTTTTTAAAACCATCATTGGAAAATCTCCAAGTTACCTATAGTTACTGTTATCCATAAACCAAATCGCAGTTTGCATTCATCAATCTCCTCACACCTGAAGCGCATACTTCCTTTAGTCGCTCCTCCTTCCAGTTCTCTGCTGCAGATGACCGGAACCATCTTAAAGCTCGACTCATTTCTTACGCTCTCTTCTTTTAAAAGTTCATTGCATTCACTAGTACAAGATTTAGTTTTCCAATGTTTGTCAGTGTTTGCATTGTTCACAATGCATATTTTTGTATAGTATGTTTAAATGTGTATTTGTGTCTTGTCTTCTACTTTTATTACTGTTGTTTTATGTCCGCTTGTGTTGCTGCCTTTTACCTAAGTCATTATTGTAAATGAGAAGTGATTCTCAACTGACTCCTATTAAATTAAAGGTTATTATTATTTGCAATACAATTTATCTGGACAAAACACATTCCAGAACACAATTTCTTAACAATCAGCAAATAAACAGGAAAACTTACACGACGTAAACAATTTACCAGTATATTAACAGTACAATTATTTAAAAAATACATAATTACGTATTAAAAGCAAAGAATGGACCAAAGCCGAGAAGGCGTTTTCTTTCTTTTTGCTACCTTAAGAGATAAGACAGTGTGACTGCAAGATCTAACAAAGGCTTAAGCCATCGATTGGTTTAGCCACATGTCAATCACTCAGCAGAGGCAGAGTAGAGAACATAAGGATGACAAAGGAGCAGCAATGCAACAATAACAATGATTAATCAGCAAGATGTATCTTTTCAGAATCCTGCGAGTCTCCCCACAGGTAATCAGGTTGTGTTAGTTGGATCAGAGTCGGTCTGCGCCCCTCAAGGATCAGCTCTGCTGTGAAACACAGATCAAACCCACATGCCTGGATTTCAACCTCCACGATCTCATCGTTAAACATCAGACGGAATATCTCAATCATTGCTGCTAATGTGATCAGATGCAGGTTTCTTCAGCCAGTTTGTTCCCATCTTAAGTATTAACAGCAGCCAAACCTCCCAGTTAATACCACATTTAAGATATATTCAGCTCTGGTGGTTTGGCTGTGATATTTTTTTACGATAAACAGCTTCATTTAGATCTTATGTTGATCCCCTGTGTGTTATTAAAACATTTTGAGAGAAAAAAAAACAGGAGGCCCATTTGAGCGATTATGGCTGCATTTTCATTTGATTTATTAGCCGAATCTTTTTGTTTACAAGTAAAATTAAAAAAGGGTTGGTCTTTTTGGCGGAGAAGGCAGCACAACATCACCAGAGCGTTGTTGTAATCTTATATGTGCCTTTTCATGTGAGATGTGACAGGAGGACAATAAAACGGTTTGTATCATTACGACTCCATCTGCACACCTCGCATAAATCGCCAATTCTGTTCATCAGAGTCATGTTGCACAGATCGGCCTGCCTGACGCGCCCTCCCGCTGCTCTCCCGACTCCTTCAACTCATCGCCGTCTTTAAATCTCACAATCAGAACCACATGGGAGCGGGAAAGTCCACTCTGAACAAATACACAAAATCAAAAAGAGGCGGCTGCTGCGATCCAAAAGAGGCATCAAGGAGGACGAAAAGAACGACGGCTGCTCTTATGTTGGAAGAGTCATCTTATTAACGCGAGTCACTGCTGCAGACTGATGAACTGATGCTGTGAAAACTAAACATCCAGCATTCCTTGAAGGTATGTACAGTGTCGCCCGCTGCCTTTCATGCCAGAGTGTTAAAATTAAAATCATCTAATACAGTAATTAAAAAAAAATGGTTTTAGCTGTTTGTATTTTTGTGATCTGTCATTACTTTAAATATTTGTTGTGACTGATCCCAACACCGCACTAAATTTTAGCTCAATGTTTGTAAAATACACTGTTGCAGCCATTTCCGTGTAAAAGTTTGATCAGATGTGGACGCCATCTTGAATTGGGTTCGTTTCAAAAGATAAACATTTATAGATGCAGAGAACTAGTATCTGAGAATTTCAATAAAATCCATCCAGAGGTTCACGAGACGTTTAACTAAAGACAACAAATAAAGATAACCGTTAAGGTCAAGATTTTCTGCAAAGCTAGCACACAATTCGCTTTGCTTAAAGTATATTTTTGGGGCAATGCATAGCTATTACCACGCAAAAACATTAGCTCAAAATACATAACATTAACTAAATCATGCCCATTTTTACTTTTTATAAAGGCAGAGTTGACTGTGTCAGTAAACTTGAAACAGAATGATCCCCAAAATAAAACATTTGTAATGTACATCCAATGATTTGTTTCAGAGAGTTTCAACTAAATCTGTCAAATAGTTCACAACTTATTTTGCTAACAGACAACCAAGGTTGTCACCAAAAGGTAATGGCAAGTGTTGATTTACAAATCTTTACCACCATAGTACATGTTGCAGATAATGTTCAGCTACTACAACACCAAACCTTAGCTCAAAATCTAAAAAATAACTGGGTTATAGCCACTTTTGTGTTTGATAAAAGGGTTTTGCTGTGGCAACCATCTTGAATTGGCATGAATCCAAAAACTAATCAGCTGTAGGTGTACACTTAATCATTATTTTGGAAAGGGGCAGATATTATAAGATTGTTTTCTTCTTCTGCTTCCTTTCATTTTAAATTTGTTCTTTTATTTCTCCACATGGTTCTGTAAATTGCTTCTTTTGTGTTTTAAATTTGAAATGAATAAAAATTAAATTTAAATTAAATTAAATTGAATTTTCTGAAAGTATCAATACTAACTTTTCAGAAGTTTGTGAGAAATTTTGCTAACAGACAAGAACCTACACATAGACATTCACCGACATGGACCAAAAAACACTATCGCTCCACCACGGCCCGCGGTCACGCAGCTCAGATGCTTCAACACATTCTGGTTTCAGTTTGAATTTGACTCCGTGTTTGTGAGCTAAAACGGACCAAAAAGACCAGATGTGTGCCGAAGGTAAGTGGGGGGAACAGAACTTGGATGCAGGCAGCGAGTGGATGAGAGCACGAGAGGAAAAAGATGGTAGCTCTGATAGAACGTCCACATGTTCTGTCCAGATACTTCACGTGTAACCTGAGCTGACTGGACATCTGTGATCTGCGCACGTTCGCTCAGGACTCATTTGGCTCAGTGGTTCAGTGGATATGCAGATAAGACGTCTCTGCGGAGGAGATGGGCTCTTTGCATGCAGTGATGCAGGAACACACACACACGCTTGCACATGAGAATTACAACACATGTGTAAGGTGAGCCAACATGTAAGCCACAAAAAAAAAAAAAAAAAAACTGCAGATAAATTTTTTCTCAGAATTTATAAAACAGATGGGATGTCGATTTAGAAGAAGAAGAAGAAGAAGAAGGTTTCAACATGTGCGTCTGTGCCTGCATCTGGAAGCCACCGGCAATGACAGTAACGAAAAGCTGGCTTTTAATGGTGGCGTCTGCCCACCACTGAGCACCCATTCGCACCCATTAGCTCAGTAATGTAGCATTAAAAAATATACAAACGTTCCCACAAAAGTGGAGGTAAACAAGAAGACAGATGTTAAATGGCACTCGGACCAAAGCTCTGGAAACCAGTAATTCCACTTTTTAAATTTCCTTTCAGATACCCAAACTTCCAGAGACATCAGATCGTGAGTGCCACAGTTCTGTTGATTATTTAACTGCAGAGAGCTGCTGCCCTTCCACATGGACTTTTCCCACACAAACGTCTACCTTCCTTCTCAGCATCATGTCAGCCAGCTCTCTGCCTTTGTCTGTCATTGTCTCCACATTTAGTTTCCACCATCAGTCCTACATTCTGGACTTTCTTCCTCTCCCTCTGTTTCCCAATACATATCTCTCCTTGTAGTCTTCGATTAACAGTAGCACAATGTCCACCAGCATCGTTTTTCAAGAGCCCAAGTGTCGGTCGTTGTCAATTCGGTACGGCATTATTTGTTTTGGCAAAAAAAATGTTTTAATCTTCCTGCCACAACCCTCTTGGTTTACTCAGTCTTGGGATCATCACAAGAGATACACTGACTTGTGCACCCTGGTGGCTGGATTCAGTGCTGAGCTGCAGATGTGTCACTTATGGCAGGTTAACAAAAGTTCAGTCTTTTTTGACGTGGGGTTCTGTGGAGCGGTCCTGAAGAGTTAATACCCTACCCGTTGTAGATAGCTTTTTGAACAATCACAGTTTGAAGAAATAGACTTTATCCCTGACTGCGCTTACAAGCTAAAGGCTAGTCAGAGCCTAGCCAAAATCAAAATAGTTTTTATTTTATTTTTTAAATCCACTCTAAAATATTCATAGCGGTTCATGTGAATGACAGTTTATAAAATCCTTATGGTCAGTTTTGCACTAAATTATTTTTTATGTAAATGTTTATGGTAATTAGCAAGCACAAATAGTGACAGCAGCAATTAGCTGCATCTCTTCTGGTGCAGCCTGAAGCGCTTCCTGTGAGAATATTATCACGTACCTGCCAGATTAACAGTTGTGCAAATTTGGCAACAGGCAATAACACTAAAAGCTCATTTTGTCATTTTAATCTAAATTTAGATATTCAAAGCAAGTGCTTTCAGAAAGGACGGCAAGTCTGAGTTGATCAGAATAAAATGTTGTGATGCAGACAGGCTAACATTTTGTCCTCCTCTGTCTAGTCCATAGCTCATCAGTTCAATCCAAATTAAACCCAGTTTCTTCAAGCTGAGGCCTTTCATGCGATCTACAGGTAAGATAATATCTCTTCATGAGTTTTCCATCCAAATTAAAAGATTTAAACTTTGCATTTTTAGGTTTAATTGATGTGTGAGCATTTCTTCAATAAAAACAAAATAATCCTACCTCACTTTTTGGGGACTGCCTAGTAGGGCAGCCACCTATTATTATCCACCTGGCAAGGGTTTCTTAA
The DNA here is from genome assembly GCA_031762315.1 of Hypsolebias antenori. NCBI lineage: Eukaryota > Metazoa > Chordata > Actinopteri > Cyprinodontiformes > Rivulidae > Hypsolebias > Hypsolebias antenori. Next base: position 22,061,507 of record JARVGS010001166.1, on the reverse strand, counting down.
CTTTATATCTTACTCTTCCATCAACTTTTAAGGCAGCCCAAACCACAATGTGTACCCCCACAAATGTTACATCAAAATGACCAGCTCAGCACAGTGATGTGTGATATTACGTTTATTGGCATTTTAAGTTACCATGGTGACGTAATTTGCAAACAAAGATGCCATTTCTCTCATTGAAAAACACTGACAGAACTCAACAGAGCTGTCACATGACCTAGAGGGGAGAGGTCTCTGAACAAAACACGAGCTGTGTCCCACTCCAACGGCCGCATCCTTTGAAGGCCGAATTTAAAGGCCACTTACGTCACAGCGGCCTGTCCCAATTCGAAGACTCCTTCAGTGCGGCGCACAAATGCGGCCTCCTTTTCCCTCGATTTGAAGGACAGGTCCCGTGTATCCTTCGCAGTTCACCCTATCCCAAGATGCATTGCGGGCGTACGGAAAATTCTGGATTCTCTCAGCAGAAGATATAAAACACGTCACAGGCGGCGATAAAGTTCGTATTTCCTCTAGAATTAAAAAAGCAGTAGAAAAACTTAACAAAATTTCTATCGCCATTCTTTTATCGGTTGAGCGCTGTCACGGTTGCTAGGCGACAGGACATATGCCGACGTAACTCTGAAGGCCAGACCTGTCCCAATTCACAGCCGCTGACTTCCGGTCTATGTGGTCTTTGAACGACTCGGCCTACGTCGACCGGGTAGGCCGGGTCCTTTGAAGGATGCAGCTGTTGGATTGGGACAGACGATGATTAAATTTTGGAGCCATTTTGGATCAAGATGGCTGCCACAGAAAACTCCAAACTGACTAACTCAGTCCTTAAAAAATGTTTACAACTCACTGACTTTTTTTCTCATACCGAGCTGAAATTTGGTGCAGTGGTAGCCGAGTGTGAACCCCAACACATAATACTGTCAAAACAAAAAATTAAAATGGCAGCAATGTGGCAGTCCCCGTCAAAGCTTCTCCGTGAACTTCCTGGTTTTGAACACAGCCTGTTGTCTAATCTGTGTAGCGCTGCTGCTCCTGGAGCTGTTGGTCCACCTCCAGGACGACCCCTGCGAAACTCCCCCTCTGCATCTCGTCTGATTACAGTGTGTTTGTGTGCGATAACCATCTTCACCCTTCCCTCCTCCTCACTCCTGGCTGAACTCTGGGTTAACGTATACAACCAGTGAACGGTGGGACCTTCTGTGGACGACCCGATTCTAGATCCAGCCCAGAATATACACGCCTAAAATCATGAATACAGGAAGGGGTGAGGAGAAACTGAGATGACTTTTGTGAAGGAACAAACAAACAAAACAAAAGGGGGTGGGGGCAGAAGGCTATAGAATAGGGTCACACGGAGAGAGAAAACAGGCCTTCTACATGTAAATAAACCCGCCCCAAAGTTCTGGTGCTAAGTGGCTGAAAGCTTTCTTTCCACCACGGCCCCATTGACCTGCCATCATAACGACGGGTTTGTGGAAAAAGGTTTGAGCGTGATTTTACGAGGGTGGCTCTCATTAAAAAGGCGGCGGGAGAGTGATGAGTCCATCCAGGAGCCTTTTTGTTTTTTTTTTTTATTACACAATCTGGACCCGTTAGAGTTCTGTTTCACCACCAACGACTCCAAACAAGAGAGCTGTCCTACCTTTTTTAAATTTTATTTCGTGCCTGTTAGAAACATTAACATAAAAAAAAAAAAAAGTTTTGGTTCAGGTTTAGCTCCAAGGCCGCCAGGGTTTTGTGTCCACAGATGCGTATCTGAACAACAAATCCAGGTGTGCTCGCCCGAGCCCCGTCCTGCAGCAACGCATTCCTGCTGAAGCTGAATGCCAAAAAAATATACAGAGAACTCACAATGTTTTCTCTCAAAACACGAGCTGAACTGTGCACGATATTTATTATTATTATTATTCTTTTTACATTTTACCTCCTTGTGACTTAAGATAAATGATTAAACAGGTTGAAAGCAGCAGGGAGAGAAACTGTCTGAACACAAGGAGCTGTCAGCCACCTGCTGGTCTTAAATAGTTTGTCTGCTCCCCAGTTAAAAAGGCTGCCCCCCCACCACCACCACCATCACCTGCCACTGTATAATTAAAGAAAACATTATAACTGGCTCCGTATTTAGCACCGCACTTCTCCACAACACCGTGCAGGACTGGTGTGATGCATCACTTAGAAAACATTTTTGACTGAAGCCCGAGCATTCCTTAAAAGAATGCCCACCACCGTTTTAACCTGCTATCATGGTATGACGAGAAGTGAGGGAGAGACATCTGATCTGGTCAAAACTTAAGTGCAATCTCATGCAATATTTTGTGGCGTGTTGTTAGCTCTCATAAAATACTTGAGGGTGAGTCTCGGCTACTGCCACTTCAAAATTTTAGCTCTGTACCTTTAAAACTGATTGAGTTAAAACCATTAATGGGTTTGCTAAAATCAATTAGCTGTGGTAGCCACTTTAAGTTGGATTGACTTCAAATGTTAAACAGCTCTAGATGTGCATTCAAAGATTCCTTTCTGAGAGTTTCGCTACTATCTATTCAGTGTTTTATGAGATATTTTGCTAACAGACAAACAGGATTGACACCAAAGGTTAATGCCAAAATTTTATACAAACGTAGTGTGCTCAGAGTATATGTTGAAGATGAGCCTTGGCTACAATTGCAGTAAATTTTAGCTCAATATTTGGAAAAATTGGCTGAGTTACAAAACTGTATGTGTTTTCACATGTCAGTTGGCTACGGCGGCCATACTGAAGTGGATTGGCACCAAAAGTTAACAATTTCCAGAAGCACATCTAATTACTTTCTTTTTGGAAAAATACATCTAATTGGTTAGTAAAAATAAATAAATAAATAAATAATAAATAAATAAATAAGTTAATTA
>JARVGS010001166.1:22028367-22042491 GCA_031762315.1 Hypsolebias antenori | reverse complement strand
CACACACACACACACACACACACACACACACACACACACACACACACACACACACACACACACACACACACCCACACCCACACACACACACACACACACACACACACACACACACACAGAGGAGTGCAGGGTCCATGCTGGACGTCCCAACAATGTGCAGCTTGCTGAGCCACATATAGTCACAGGACGGCCTCTAAACCAGTTTAGGAGACAAAGTCCTTCTTCACACAAAAACCTAATTTACACCCAGAGCAACTTTTAACCCCACGAGGCCGGCAGGAGTTTTAAAATAAACTTTTGTCTCCTACAAGCGACAATGTTTCGGTGCATGTGTTAAATAGCAGAGACAGTACCTGGAGGGCAGGAGCACTCTGGGCCAACTTCTCTAGCTGTCCGCAGCTTCGGCTCCAGAGACACCATTTTCTGCAAGCAAGTGTGTGAAAAGGAGAAACATACATTTTAAATCCAGATATTTTATCGTTAATTTGAAGACTATTAACACGATCAGTTACTTTTAATATGCAAAACAGGGTCCGATGAGCTTTACATGGATTGGAGCATACAGAAGATTGTAGAAATAATGACAGATCATTCTTTGAAGGAATGTGCCAGAGTTTTACACTCAGATTATCTTGTGCATTTTGGGGTAAATCTTGAAAATAACATTTTATGCACTCCCATGCAATACCTTGTGTGATCTTGTATGACTCTTAAGCTCTTATTCACGGAGATTTATCTAAGCTGCTGCAGCTATCTTGAATCCAAGGGTTGAATCCAAAAGTTATTCAGCTGTAGATGCACATCCATTATTTACTTTCTGAGAGTTTTGATCAAATGTATCCAACGGTTTATCAGATATTTTGCTAACAGACAAAGTTGACTCCAACACTAAGATTTTAGGCAAAAAGTGCACCACAGTGTGTTGCACTCAAAATATGCGTTGTGGGTAAGACTCAGCTACTACCACACCATGTTTTAGCTTAACATACATAAAACTGGTTACGTTAAAGCCATTTATGTGTTTTATAAAGTCAGTTAGCTGTTGCAACCATCTTAAATTGTGTTGATTCCAAAAGTTAATCAGTTTTAGATGTACACCTATTGATCACTTCCTGACAGTTTCGTCAAAATCCATCCACTAGTTTATTAGATATTTTGCTAACAGACCGACAGAATTCACTGCAATGGTTGTTGCCAAAGTTTTGAACTCAGATTAGGCGCTATCAGTTAGAGCTCAGAGTATAAAGTGTGGGTCAGACACAGCTGCTATCACACCCAGCCTTAGCTCGATATCTGTAAAACTGGTTAAGCAGTAACTAGTTTGGTGCTTGTCAACATTGTCTTGATTTGGCGGCCATCTTTGAGCGGGTTGACTCCAAAATGTAAACACTTGTAAAAGTGCATCCAGTGATTAATTTCTGAAAACTTCATTAAGATCCGTTCAGTGGGTCGGGAGATATTTTGCTAACAGACAAACGAGAAGCACGCGCAGAAAATGCAAACAATAGATAAGTGTCAGATGTTTTCTTCAATCCACAACAAGCGGAGCGGTGATGCTTTACCTCCTCCACCAGCTTCTCTATCGGGGCGCTCAGCTCCGGAACCAGGGTCCCGTCCTGGTTTTGGAGAGACGTGCGCGCGGGCTGGAGGACGGCGCTGATCTCCGCCTGCAGCCGCTGCTCCATGTCGGAGGTCCTGAAGCTCAGCAGGAGGCACAAGGTGATGGAGCTGAGGGACAGGAGCAGGCACAGGGCCGGCACCCACCGCTGGACCCCCGCGGCCCGCGCGCACTCGCACGCGGGTTTGGAGCCGCTGGACGCGTCCATGCCGCCGCGGGCGAACAGAAACTTGATGGAACAAACTGCAAAGTCAGGAGCGCTGATCCGCGCAGCACCAACCACTGATTAGTTTGATCAGTTTCGGATGAGCACGCGCAGAGTAAAGTTCACCCGAGAGCTCGGAGCTTCCTGGCAGGATGCGGCTGCAAACAGATCAGATGTTCTCCTCTTTCTAAAAGTTGCGCGTGGAAGCGCTCTGGATGCGCCCGCCCTGCCGGACCACGTGGGAGGCTGCAGGGGTGACAGCCTGAGCTGGACCACTTCTTCTGGAGCTCCTCCAGCTTCTGGAGACAAGCTGCTCCTCCTGAGCAAACACTGAAGGAGTTGATTTCACTTAAATGCGGGTGCGCACTCAACGTAAACAAAACAGTTTGGAAACAGCGGCTGTTTTTTTTTTTTTTTTTTTAAGGACTTTGGATTTAAATCAGGTAAATAGCATACACGTGCAGGATTAATGTGACAGGATCGAGTACGGCTGCATTCTTTAACCCAGTTGTTCCCAGTTCTGGTCCTTGTGGAACACCGCCCTGTTTTAGTCGTTTCCCTGCGTTGACGCACCTGATTTGAATGAATGGGGGCTTTGGCAGAAATTCAGGAAGTAATACGATCAGAATCAGGTGCAGGGAAGCTACTATGGCGTTCCTCAAGGACCAGGGTTGGGAACTGGTGCTTTGTATTTCATTTATTTACACAGGTAGTCTCATGAGTCGTGACAACTCATTTTCAAGAGACCTGTTTGAGAGCAGATGGTGGGGGTTAAGGGCCTTGCTCAGGGGCCCCGAGTGGGGCAAATGAGGGTGTTTCACCTTATCCACCCACATTTTGATGTTGACGGTCCAGGGAGTTGATCCTGTAACTTTCCAATCACATGCCTATTTCTCTAACCTCTGCACCACCACTCCCAAAACGCTTTTAACGGACGAACTGAGCATCAAGACGTACGAGTACTGTACATTGAATCCTTCAGATCCCTCCAGTGTTGACCTGGTTCAGTCACTGGCTGTTTCCAGTTTACAGCCCGTCACCAATTTTTAATAAAATTAAAGTTCACATGAAGTCAGTAAGTGGATCGCTTGGATTTATCTGTGGCAGGTGTCTTTAAAGAAGAATGGAACAATGAAGAAGATCCATCTCTACAGGCAGTCTTCCTCTGTGGAGTATACACACGTTTCCAGATCTGTAGCGCAGCCTCGCTTCTGGTGACACCTCCTGCACAAAGGGCTCGTGCTGCCATCGTGTGGACTCGTGCAGTTACTGCATCCAGTAAAGACAAACGCCAACTCTTCTGCTGTCATCTTTATTGACACGTTGCAAAAAATTACATTGCTAAATCAAAAATGTAAATATCTGAACAAGTTCTATGTACAAGCTTCCTGCCTTCATTCTTTTAAATATACACATCCACTAAACAAAAAAACGTGAAGACTGTGTTCGTGTTACGTTACCCACACCTTTATCACCAAGCAAGAGCGAGGAAAAACAAAATGGGAAATTTACCAAGTCATTAATTTAAAAAGTTCTATGAATGTTGCCATGTTACAATTTCAATAATGAAAAGAAAAAAAAAAAAAAACTTGAGCTGCATTCACGACATTAAGACGTCTGAAGTGAGTGAGTGGGACGAGGCAGGGCAGTGACTGATACAGTCAGACTTCTTCTCTCCTGGACGGTCAGGAGACGCAGGCGAGTGACAGGAAGGGCTTGGCCAAAAGGTCAAAGTGCACAAGTCCTGCCTCATTTACTGCTGCTGCTGCTGCTTCTGCTGCTCCTGGTGCTGCTGCCTCTGCTGGTGCTCTTCCTGCTGCTGGTCTTGTAGTAGCAGGAGAAGAAGGGATGTCTGAGGGCCTGCTCCAAACTGAGGCGCTTTGTCGGGTCGTACGCCATCATCTTCTCGATCAGGTCGAAGAGCTGACTGTGCTCTTCGCGTTTGGAGGAAATGTAATGCTGGTGAGGGAACGGAAGGTTGGCGTCAGTAAATGTGTTGATCTGAGCGTCGCGTCGTCAGGATTTTAATTTTAAAACAGCCGTTTTCGTACCTTAAGGGGTTTGCAGTGTTTCTTGACGTATCTCCCCGATGAGCTGTGAACATCCCAGTCCAGCTTGTTGCGATGAACGTATCGCCTTTTTCTACAAAACACAAGGATCAGCAACAGTCACTACATTCAAGATTTATTTGATGCTAAGGAAATGTTTTAAATTCCACATGAAACAAGCGTGGGATGAGTTTGAAAATAAATAAATGAAAAGTATCTCAGACGGATATCAGGTTTCCCCAGAGGGTCATTAAACTAGAACTCATTTCATTCTGCCTTGTGGGCATTATTCTGTAATCAAGAACAAATATCAGCCAATTTAAGGCAAGTCAACCACCAATAGAACTACTGGAGCCAACACTGGGCCAAAGAAAAGTAGAACCTCAGCGATTTTTGGTAAAAATACAAATAAGTTGGAAGTGTTTCCACACATTACTGCACTAAATATAATTGTGATGTTACTGCAAACTCAGGGCACGATTGTTATTAAAATGAAACCTAAACAAAGGGACGTGCTCCACTCTTTACTACATTTATATAAAGACTAGTTTGACAAATATAAGATCAGCTTAGAGATTTGCAAATATACTTTGACTTTTAATGAGACATATGAGCACACAGCCTCAACATTACTACAATATTCAGAAAACATCTTGGACATTTGCCTTACTTGGTTTTCTCCAGCAGGTTAGTAGGAATGGGGCCCAGAACTCTCTCCATCATTGCAAGGTGCTCTTTACTGTCATGAGTCTGAATGGGAGAACAGGTAAAAGTGGTCAAAAATGCAGCAATTAGTGAGGGTTGGAAAAAAATAAATACAATCACTCCATGCTGCCAATTACCTGGAAGAGAGTTGTTCCAAGGTAATACTCAATGAGTATACAAGCGATACTCCAGACGTCACAGGAATGGTCCCAGCCCAAATCTAGAACATACCACCTACATTAACCTCTTGTTGTGTAAACTCCTGGAGCTGAACTGGAGAGGTCACTTACCTAAAATGACTTCAGGAGCACGGTAATGACGTGTTGACACCACAGACGTGTGGTGCTCGTGATCAAAGGTGGCGTTACCAAAGTCAACTATTTTCACATTGGGCTTCCTCAGTGTTCGCTCATCTCTCCTCTGAAAGCAAATCGAAACACACGTCAGCTTCAAACTGTTGTCAAAACCGGTTATCTTGGCCACATCAGAATTGACCTTTTGAATAAATTACCTTTTCATGGTTATATTTCATTTCATAATCTGAATCTATTAGGAGAATATTTTCAGGCTTCAAGTCTGTGTGAGTCAGTTTGTTGTTGTGCAGAACTGAAAGAGAGCACAAACATTTACATGCACCATGGACCCTTTAAAAAAACAAAAATATATATTTTTGTACAAAGTATGACATAATTACTCACATTTCACAGCTTTAATGATCTGGTAAGCCATGTGCCTGATTTGTTCCACAGGGAACGGTTGGAAGTTGTTCTCCTTCAGAAAGTCATACGTGCTGAGGCCGAGCAGCTCAAAGGCGATACAGATATGACCGTGGTAGTCAAACCAGTCCAGCATGTGCACACAAGCACTGGAAAATAAGACATTTAGTTAAACAGTTTGTCTAATAAAAGAAACCTTTTGTATTATGATATGGGCCCACTTACTATTTTCGGTCAGTGTTGAGGGAGTTCAAGTGTTTAAGCACGTCTACCTCAGACAAAGCTGCTTCTCGGTAGCGGTCAATGTTTTTAATAATCTTCAGAGCCACTCGAGCTCCGTTACTAAAAAAATAAAAAGTTTTTAGGATTACATTTGGTTAAAACTTTAAAAGCAGTTAACAGAAAATGAAAGCTAGATTTAAAGTCATATTTACAATTAGAACTTACTTTGTGTGATCAATGCACTCAACGACTTTTCCAAAGGCACCCTCTCCTAGAGTACACACAATCTCATCTACAGGGAATAGAGAAATGAAATTAGACTCCTTGGACTGACGAGAGTAAAACACTGGCCTTTAGCTGGTTTACTGCATCAGGTTATATCTGTATGGCTAGAAATACTAAAAAATCTTTATGAATATTGGCCTATAATTAACTTCATAGTATGTTTAACTAACAAGCAATAGCTGACCAAAACATAAAATGTTAAAATATAAAGAAAATTATCTACTGGCCAAAATGTAGCAGTCACTAAATTAATGATTGGAAATAACCAGATGAGAGTGAGAGAGACAAAGTGTGAACAACAGTAGAAAAAAAAGGTATATATTCTATACATCTTGCTCTCAGCATGTCTCCACTGTGATAGATGAGGTGACCCTCGGCATCATCCTCAACACTCCGGGATCTTTTCCTGCTCCTGCGACGATGGCTTGTCCTCTGCACGGGAACCGCCGCAATCCGCCATCACATCAACAACCCATCAGACAGCACCAGGCCACCACAATGCGACATCGCCATTCATTCAACCCGGCCAAGGGGGAGGTGAAGGGGTGGACAGAGTCAGCCCGTTCAGTAACACCACCAGGAGAATGGACGGAGCAGCAAATGCAAATTCAGCCCCCGTCAGAGAAATTGGACGGCAGCCACCACATGGTGTGTGTTACAGAAGAAAAACATGGCAACAAGATTTACAGATGAGAGATTTTCTCAAAGTAGTACAGAAAAACAAAACTTCACTAATCACACTTTTCACAACTTCTTTTTCAATATTTCTGTATAGCATCATGTCTCATGACTAACCACTTGAACTCTGTCACAATAACTGGGCCCACTCTTCTTTCAAATTCTAAACACCAACAAAATCTTATCACATATGGCAATCATGCTCAGTTAAGAGTATGGTACAGAGATAAAGACAAAGAAATTGGTACTTAGCATTGGCTAAACACCAGTGATAATGACTCATTCAATCTAGTGATAAAGACAAGAAGATGGAGGTTTCCATACCGAGGAGGACCTGTGGCGTGAAGGACTTCGTCTGCGCCTTCTGTCTCTATGCCTGTGACTGCTTCGTTTGCTGTGCCCACTACGACCTGATGACTTGCTGTAGTGGTGCCAGTCACGGTCTTTCTCCTTGTAGGCATCTTCACGACTCTCATTATCACAGGCCACATCAAAACTGCATTCACGTGCATACCGCTCATGAGAATCCAGCCTCTGGTTTAAGCTGCGGGCCTCCAGGTATTGCCTGCAAATAAACAAATTATGACAAACATACAAACAAAAATGAGCTCTTAAATTGATATCAGGTCAAGTAGAGCCCAAGTTCTTGAGTGCTCAAGCACCAACATGAAGACTGAGAAGGTGGTGCCAATAGTGAGCCTTTTGCCTGACACTCTATCCCTGAACCTTTTATAACATTTGATATTGGCAGCATGCTGATCAGATAGCCTGCATCATGTTCAATAAGTGGCTGCAGCACAGGAGACAAATTACTAACCTGATTATCACTAAAAATATTCTTGTTAATGGTTATCTTGATAGAACATACAACTCCACACATGTGGAAAATTTATTAAAATATACAACTATCTAGCCTGGACCTAAAAAGCATTCATCTGTCAGAGAGCCACATTGGCAGGTGAAAGTTGATGGGGTGTAATTCAAACTGCTATTCATCGCGAAACCCCAGAAGTAAACATGTGTGATCCTATATATGCTGCTTTAAAACTACGGTACTCATTTAGCATTGGTATTGCTCAAAATTACACATACCAAACTTTATCTTACTACATATATCTGCATTTACTTTTCTTTAAAATTATAGCAAGTTCTCAGTGCAACTATGTCTCAAATAACTTGAAAGCAAACTCCAGCACAGTCTGTCACGTTAGCACCCAAAAAAGACTAAGAAACGTCTTGTGCCTTAGCACCTAGTTGGTGTCAGTTGTCTGCCAATAAGGAGTCTGCCTCTCTACAGAACTAAAATTAGAGTAGATCTGGAAACACCTAATGTAACCTCTTGGACCAAAATATGTGTCCTCAAAAAGCTATCTCTGCAACACACAAGCAGCAGAAAGATTTACTCAATAGCTTTGCTTTGTGGAAAAAAAAAAATTCTGAAAGCGAAAACTTAATTTAAATGTGCTGCAGATGGTAATAAAGCGCACGTTTTAATAAATTTCTACTGTACAAAACAGTCAATATCACAACCTGTTCTAAAAAAAAAAAAAAGAGCGCCACACAACTTTTGAATCATTTCATCAATTAACTTAAAATGTACTCACCTCTTAATACTAGTAGGTTTGCTTAAGCCTTATTATGTAGGTATTTATAATCTAGCATATTATAAACAAAAACTGCTGCGGGCAAAGTATGGATAGCTATTATACACCACTGGATATTAAGTAGTCTAACAGAAAATTATCTGAACGCCCATAGGAACTTGAGTCATCAAGATGACTGCAGTCCAAGTTCTCCAGCAATAACACGTGGTTAAAACTTTTAAGCACTGCAACAAGAGGAACAAATTATTTTAAATCATATCAATCTTTAATTTTTTACATTATTACTTAAAATAAATTTGTGCTGCAATGTTCTGTCTACAATGCTGGTTAGCCAGTAGAAAAACAAGACGTATTCTTCATATGAATTCCAATACTGCCACCAGGTGTCCATATTGAATAAAATGCCTCGATTTACACAAGGCCTGCAGTTACATTGCACTCCACTTTATGAAACGAGCAAACTGACAACTACAATTTGCATTTACAAGAAAAACAATCATTTACTGCTACAAAGCCTGTATAGTTTACATGTATTACATACTTGGGCCCCACAGACAACTTATATAAACAATAAAGTAAACACTGTCGTTATACTGCTTGGCAACAGATTTTCACTTATTTCTAAGTTGCAATACACTGTTAAAATAGTATTTTAATGATGGTTAGCTAAAACTTCAGACTGACAACCTCACATATCAGTAGCTTGATGTATAATTCAACTCACTGTACCAATGAATCCTCCCAACAGGCACTATGCCTGTCACTGCAAAATATTTACCCGCTATCAGCCTTGTGATAATGGTGAGATTTTCTGGATCCGTTTTCCCTTTCGCTGCTGTACGAATCTCGTTTTCTACGTTTACGACACTCCATTCTTTCCTCCCAGATGCACTCATCCAGCCAGACACCTGGAGAGCGCATTCGCTTTAAGTTCCGCATCTGGATGACAAACGAGAGGAGGGGGGAGGGGGTTATTACACACTTCAATGCTCGAGCAACTTTCAGTTATGAAACATGACTGGTACTACCCCCGTTTCCATTACTGTACTTTGCCAGGATCTTTGCTCTCAGGATTTGATTTAACGCTGCATTACGCACTGGACTACTAAAGAATATTTTTACAACTAAAGTGAATACACTTGAAAGTACATATTGATTCTTGAATGCAAAATAAAACGAACTTCCTACATCAAATTATTGTCGTATTTATTGCACTGGTCTATGACATTTCACGGACAGTGAAACTTGCAATGTCAACGAAAAACAACCGACATTTCTACGACTAGGCCGCAGTTGAAGCCTTTCAGCTCGGTCATATTCGGTCCGCAATTAAAAGTTTTATTTATATACTAGCACTTTAAAACAGTATCAATGTAATATTAAACATATTAATTTGCTTGTTGACAATCGACCTTCTAGTTGTGAAAAGAATGAGCAGATGCCAGTTTGTTTGATTGCGGAGGATCTAGAGAGAAAATGGCGGCCTAAGGCCCACTGAGGATTTTCAATTACGTAAGCAAACCCGTAACATTAAAAAAGCGATTTAAAAAAAAAATTGTATTCAAAATTCGATTTTTTTTTGTTGCAACTGACCACGCTGTACAAAACAGTATTGTATTTCGAAAAATTTAGAAGAATTATGCTTTCTCTGATAGGAAGTGCAAACAATAGGTTATGGCAGGGTGGTTGAGGCGAGACCGAGACATCGAATTCACGTAAATGAAAATGGACAAAACGGCAATTTGATCAAATAAATTACCCCACCATGACTTACCGGCTTAAAATATGTTAGCGTAATTAACAACTCTGAGTTTAAAATGGGTAAATGCAGACGGGCTGAAGACTGAGAATAAAGAAGCTGAGAAATTGCCTCCGAATCCTCGTTCTGAAAGATGGCGACTACACGCAGAATCTCACAGAACTTTCTGTACTAATTTCTTGACGCGTCACACAATAACCACGCCTACCGCGGTGTACCATGGGATTTGGTGTCTTTGTGCTATGACGTTCTCGTAATTCAACAACTAACAATGCTTAATTTTTAAGAGCAACAGGACATTTCAAACATTTTTTTTTACTTTATATAATAGTCAGCAAAATGTTTATGCTTACAACTGTGGTTTCGATTGTCTTGGTATTTAATTCAGATACTTTAGATCCGGAAAATTGCCGGAAATTTTATGTTTGCCTCCAAATTGTTTGCGCATTTGGTAACTGTAATGATGCGCATGCTCAGGTGACCGTAGGGGGCGCAGTTGCATTTTTACATTATACTTTGCAATACCAAATTAACACTTTCATATTCTGTGACCGTCTATATTTCCATAATAGTCATGATTTTAGTGGGCAGATGTTAATTTTTATTCTTTGAAGGAAGGAGGCTGACTTTATCCTTCCTCCAAAGAATAAAAAGTAAAATCTGATCACAAATATCATGACTATTATGGAAATATAGATGCACAGAATGTGGTGTAACCTGTACATCTAACCATATGTTGTCGTTTGTGTATACTCAAGACAATCATTGACTATATGGCCTCTTTCTTCGTCGAATAATATAAGAAAAATGTTCTTAAGTTTGATGTTTCATCGTTGCGTTCACTTTTATAACGGTTTGCGTTATAAAAGACTTGCCAAAAAAAAAAAAGAGCTTGTTGCAACTGACAAGTAGATGTCACTGATGAGTGCATGTTCGGGGCTTTGAAGCTTCAAATAGTTTTCTGGTACAAAAAAATGCGCTCATCTCCAATATTTATATCTATGTCTCAGCTGTGCTCTGCAGTCACTCCGACACCAGGCAACATTGCACGTTAAAGACATTTAGCTATCACAATGTAACATGCCAGTAGAATAAATAATGTATTAATAATAATTACGCTTGTACAGTATACAAAAGTCAATTAAAAAAAAACAAAAGCAAGTGTAAAGCACCATAACATTAAGGGTGAACGCCGTGACCGTCCTTGACAGCAATGGGGCGTGGCACCCAATTTGACGCATGCGCATGACTGATAGCGGGAAGGAAACGAGTGGAATTGTGGGTAAATTAAATGTCTGCGACCTGTATTTGCCCTAACCGTGCAAAGCCACAGGAACCCGTTTATGGTTTAACTCCACGCAAGTGAAAATCATCGTTTTGTCGCCACTTTCTCTCTGAAGATGTCTGAGAACACGGAGCAGGTGAGCGGCCCTCACAGCACCGTCTCGCAGGAGATGATTTACGAAATGTTGACGAAGAATTTCGCCAAGTTGCCCAACGATGATCGGAACATCTTCGAGTACGGATCGATGTACATAGGGGGGAACGCAGGGTTGGCGGGGCTGGTAGCTAACAGCTTTTTCCGGAGGGTTCTGAACGTCAAAGAGGCACGCTTCACCTCCAGCGTGCCGATGGCCATACTGCCCTTCCTAACCACAACCGCTCTGTTCGACTTAATGATCTCCAGTCCCCTTTTGGCCGGGAACCTGGACTGTCCCTCCTGCACAATGACTCGGGGTGCACTCATCGGGCTGCTCGGTGGGGGACTGTACCCCATTGTCTTGGCTTTACCCGTCAACCTCGGGCTCGCGGCCCGGCACTGCTCGGCTCCCCTGCCTGAGAGGGGCAGCGTGCTGCGCTACTGCATGGACATCTCCAGACCTGTCTTGAAGAAAATGGCACCGGTTCTCTTCCTCCAGGCCTTCTTTGGTGCTTACCTGGGCAATAGGCATTTTCAAGCTTACACCAATCTAGTCCACATAACTTTCAGCAAGGAGGAAGTGTTGGACAAAGAAACTGAGCTGAACTGAAATCAAACAAGTTTTAAAATGGATGTAAATCTGATTTACTCGAGATTTATTTTTTATTTGTTCTACAAATAAAATGAAATCTCAACTTTTGCAGGTTGCCTTCTTAACATAAAACTATAAATCAGCAGATGACATAATTAAATATTGTGTTTTGCCAGATGTACCAGTAAGTATGTGCCAAAAAGTTTTATAAACAAAAGATTATTCAGATCCTTAAGTGGGGGGTTCTAGAAATTCACCTGTTGGAATTAGCTTTCTGAATGGTCTGAAGTCTAAAATCTTTTAATTTTGTCCAAATCGACAAGCTAAAGGCTTGACCAGCGTGGATTTTTTTCCAGCAAAGTCTGTTCATGCTAACATTTTTTTTTTTTTTTTAACTCTTTAATTTTGCATTCTACAGTTATTCTGGCAGGAATGCTGCACTGGAAGTGCTACAGTTAGCTGCTACTACTTGTGCTTGCATTTAAGCATGATATCAAATTTGGTGTACAGCATTGTAAAATTTGGTTTTAAACTAAGCCACGCTAATGTTTTTGAGACTGGAGTAGGTCACTGGTTTTGCTCCTGCTCAGACTAGCCATTAGCTCATTAACTGGATCAGAGTGAAACCTCGTTTCTCCAATCAGAAGATTTTCAAAGAGCTATCAGCAGCTAAGATATTAATTATTGCTTGCCTTTCATGATGCCAGGTGATAATTTTGTATAATCGCCTATGTGTGCAATCATTTTTTAGCAAAATCTCTCCGGAGACACTGTATGGACAGCAGTGAAACTCAGACAATAATTATTGAGTGTACATCTATATCCCCTCAGTTTTGGAATCAGCCCTGTTCAAGATGGCTGCCACAGCGACTTGTAGCAAACACTAAAACAGCTATATAACTCAAGCCAGTTTTTACAGAGAATGAAGTACTGTTTGATGTGGTAGTTGCTGAGAGTCATACAAACAGCACACTCCAAGCAGGTTACACAAAACCCTAAAGGGCCTTCATTATTGATAACAGAACCCCACTTGAAAATATCTGAACCATCTCTTTAAAAATACTCCCATGTTTCTAAGATTTGAACCCCACCCCAAACACGTTTCTCTGAAGGTCATATTTTTTACTGCAGTGGCAGTTTATGGAGTTGCACAAATCTCAATATTTTCAAGGCACTTCTTTCCTGTTTGTCATCTCAGCACTGCACGAACCCAATGAATGCACTAGTTGTACTAAATGATTTTTTTATTTTATGGGATTAGTTATTTTCTCTTAAGATGACAATTCAAAAATAATTTATTAAACCCAAAGGGAATTTTAAGTTTTGTAGCTCATCGTCCTGGTTTTATTCAAGAGTTGTTACAGCTGTGAGCAGGAAGGATCTGCAGCAAATCTGAAGACTCTGGCTACAGATCCCAATCGGTTCACCTGGATCAGGCTGGCTGTCAGATCCGGTGGGCCTCTTGGTCCTCCTGGGCATCAGGACTCCCCATATGCCGAGCAGAACTCCTCCCTGAGCGATGGTCACTCCTTCCAGCAGCTGCTGAGCTCCTCGTCACCGCGGACAGAGCTGAATGTGCCCGGGGACGATCCCGGTCCTCCCGTTGTCACAAGCCAAGTTTCCCACCAGCTCCAGGATCTCAGTGGTCATGTACTCGAGCACCGCCGTCAGGTTGACAGGAATCCATCCACCGCACCTCATTTTCAGCTCATTTGGAATTTGAGTCTGTAGGTTAGTTATTTGAGCTTTTGAGATGTTAATCTGCTGGTTGTTTAAAAAAAAAACATTTTGTTGCCTTGTTGCAGAAATGAGGAATAAAAAGCTAAAACAAACGCACAAGTTTGCATTAAAATAATTATGTCTTTTAAAAAGCCAAATTAATTTTATTTACCCTTTATAGGCAGTCTCATTGAGTCACGAGAACTCATTTTCAAGAGAGACGTGTTTTGGGGCAGATGGGGGTGGGGTTAAGCGCCTTGCTCAAGGGCCCATAGTGGGGGCAAGTTTAGGTATTTTCACCTTTTCCTCCCAAATTTGGATGTGCTCAGTCTGGGGAGTTGATCCTGTGACTTTCTGATCACAAGCTCATCTTCTCTAACCTCTGCGACACCAGTTGGTATAATGTACATATACAGTACATATATATATAGTATACTGTTTGTAATTACTGTATATATCTATATTATATATCTTATGTAATATATATACAGGTAGTCCTCAACTTACGAACGGGTTCCGTACCTACAAACCGTTCTTAACTCGAATTTGATGT
>JARVGS010001166.1:22000803-22011627 GCA_031762315.1 Hypsolebias antenori | reverse complement strand
GTGTGTGTGTGTGTGTGTGTGTGTGTGTGTGTGTGTGTGTGTGTGTGTGTGTGTGTGTGTGTGTGTGTGTTTCAGGTCATTCAGAATCAGCAGCATGATGTGGGGAAAACAAACTGGTTGTACTCTGCTGCCCCCTGCAGGCAAAGAAGAAGACGACACTGTGGTATTCCCAGTTGTATGAGTGTACAATTGCAACTAAATAAGTTAGAACAAAAAATATTTTTACATATAAAAACTGAAGAGTCACACTTACATTTCTCGTATTCAGCATATATTAGAGCATGTTTCCTCCCACTTATTGGTTTGCAGATCGCAAGAAAAGCAAACACAAAAGGAACCAGAAATGCTTTTTCCTGTAGGGCAAAGCAAAACAAGCCTGCATGAAATGCAAATATGTTTATTATTGAAGCCTGTTATTAAGTCAAAGTAATTTGAATAGCACATTTATAAATAATTAGCAGTAACAAAAGTACTGCACACAAAATGCTAAACAGTAAAAAGTTAATACTGAATACACACGAGACAATTATCATATAATTAGATATAATTTTGTCTAGAAGAGCTGAGCTTTAAAAGTGTAAACTTTTAAAGCCAATATGTCTGATTACTTTTCTTTAAGTGTGCAAGAGAAGCCAATCTGATTTGTTTTATTGGATTCAAACCCTGGGTTGGGTCTGGGGTCTTTCTGTGGAGTTTGCATGCTTTCCACGTTTGCACAGATTTTTTTAATTTTTCCGGATACAGTACTCCCAAGTCTATTAATATGCATGTTGTGGCTTCCTTCAGGCCCAAACCTTGAAAAACAGATTTGTAATGTAAAGGCCATCTGCCTGGTTGAAAAAAAAAATGGTAAAAGAAAAATACTATTACTGTTAGTATAGCAATATTACCATTACTTAATTTGAACCGGATCCTGCTGGAACAAGATCCAGGAACACTCTTACTTTGACCAGGTGAGTACCGGTAACTGCTTGGATCCGGTAACTCTCAGGCTTGTTAATAGCAAAAGTTATGAACAAATATGACTGCCTTGAAACAGTAAAACTTATATTGGATATGTAATCTGAAAATAATTACATAAACACTCATTTTAAACACAATAGCCACTTACAACTTTCTAATATCACACACAATCTGCTTCTTCAACTAAGCTTTTCCGCTTCTACCCTTGAAAAAAATCTCCACCCCTAAAAGAGTGGTGGGGGTGAGTGCTAAGCTAACCAGGCAGTGGTATGCGGATGCAAGCTCACATAGGTAGCCACCATGAACAGACGGAGGCAGCGCTTGGAGGTTTCACATGAGGAGTCGGACAGCAAATTCAGCGAAGAAGAACTGGCTCAGAACCGACAAGTAACGGGGAGTGGGGTACGATGCTTGACAGAAGTGGAATGTTTACAAATGTAGGTAAATGTAGATGTTTAACAACCCATTAAAATACAGGTAGTCCTCGAGTTACGACTGTCTCAAGTTACGACGTTTCGCACTTACATCACACCTCCCATTGAAAAGCATTGTTTCAAGTTACATGGTTTATACGCCTTTACACCAGAATATACGGTACTGAAACAAAACTTACAGAGAAATTAAACTTACAGGAGGGAGCAGGAGGGAGGGAGGGAGGGGGAGCTCCATGCGCGCTCAGTGGAAACTTACAGACCTAGGCAGACGGAGCAGGAGCAGAGGAGGTCAGGAGGGGCTAATATGCTAAATATGCTAACTCTGGACCGCTGGATTGCACGTGGAAATACAGGAGACCTTATTGTTTTGAGCGGAGATTTACGAGGCACATAGGCTACAGCTGAGCAACGAGCTAACATGCTAACAGACGTTGCTGTAAACGCTGTGGACCGCATGAAGCAGCCGGAAGCTGCAGAGCTCGGAGGAGCAAGAGCTAACATGCTAACAGACGGAGCAAGAAACCAGCTCCCAGTAAGAAATTAACTCTTTTTTCCCTTCATTATGGCTCCCAAATGTATGTGTTTTTTGATAATTATGTAGTGTACTGATAGGCTAAGTACTTGGTAATACAGTACTGTACATGTGCAGTTTGTACTATGTTCCGACTTACGTCAAATTCGGTTTACGCCGCCGCTGTGGGAACGGAACTGTGTCGGAAGTCATCTCTAATTACAACTGCTGTATTTCCCAGACATTTATGTGAAGTGTCATTTTATAAGCACATAAAAAATTTAAGAAAAAGTAAGTATAGGTTGTGTACATACAATTTCTGCTAATGAATTCATGAAAAACCAAGTTTTGACAATATTCACGGTACAATTCATTTTATACACCAACAATCAAATTATTACAAGGGTAAGATATGTTGCTGAAAGTATAGAAGTAAGTGACAATATAAAAATAAGGCATGTCAGTCTGAAATAAACATTCACAGAATATATTTATCTTTAACTTTTTAAAGCTCAGAATCGTGGCTGCAGTAACGGTCATCTAATCATTTCATCCTTCCACAGCTGAAACAAACATAAATTCAATTAGAATAAGTTACTGACAGGTTTAGCTCTAAAACCGGTTTCTGCTTTAGGGAACTGGTTTGAGCGTCTGATGTGGCAAAACATTCACTTTTATTGATCTAATATCCCATGTGTGTGTTTGTTCTGAAAATAGTCCTGACTCATTAATTCACAAAATAAAAGCTTACCTGAGTTCCATCCAGTGGGTCTTTCTGAACAAAGGCTTGGACAAACTCCTCGGGCCCAATATGGCTTAAATGTTCCTGGAAAACAGACACACACACACACACACACGTTTCATGGATTCACATCAATTTCCTGCAGGCTTACTGTTAGCATAACAGCTATTTTACTAAATTTAGCTTTTTATCTTCTTTTTACTCAGATAATTAAACATTTCCATTATTGGACTTAGCTTTTTGTTGCAACTGCACAAACACATTTATATACTCTACACAACATGAGTACTATAAGAACACACACGCATACACACATCAGCAGCCCCTTTAATAAGTCTTTAATTGCAGCAGTGGAAGCCTATTGATACGGGGAAGTAATGACTCACCGATGTGACTCACTGGTATCATATTTCTGCAAAGTGACACTGGAGACGATGTTCACTTCTATTAAAAGACTGTAGTCAACTCGCACACATGTGCAAATCAAAATGACTTGATGGACTCATCACACCCCGAGATAAAATCCAAACCCGCCACACAAACACAAATCTGACAGCAGCAATGACAACCATTACTCAGTACTGATGTGTTGCTGAACCCTATACAAGACATTTTAAAAAGCTAGAATGTGTGAACTGTGCACTCACGTGTGTCCCTTTGTGTGTGTGTGTGTGTGTGTGTGTGTGTGTGTGTGTGTGTGTGTGTGTGTGTGTGTGTGTGTGAGTACAAAGCTGTCAAGTCACATAAATCCACAGCAGTTTTATCCTCTTTGTTTGCAGCCTCAGGCACATTGCTGACTTCTAGGGTGATGTCAATGCTCAGACAAGAGGACAGGCGTGCTCAAAACGTGCACGCACAAACACACAACCCCCCTCAGAAACACGTGCCCACATTGAGACACACATGAATTAGCTAAAAAGCACCAGGCATGGACTGAGAGGGACGCTGCAGAGACCCTTTGTGTGTTTTTAGTTGAATTTTTGTACTTGCTTCCATTGCAATGGCTAAACATTTGCTGATGCAGGGATAACTAGAGAAATTGCATTTCCTGCAAAAATGCAGTGTGAATGCTTACTGTAGAACAATTTGCTGAAAAACAGCTGAAACTAGCTAAAAAAAAAAAAATTCTGAAATGTAGCTGAAATGGAAGAACAAGCCTAAATTAGCTGAAGAAAGCAGAAACAACACATATTTGCTAAATTAGGTTCAAATAAGCAAAAATGAGCCCAAACATTAGGAAATTGGCTTAAAAAAAAGCTGAAATTAGGAAAAAAAATAAATAAATAAAGCTGAAACGTTAAAAAAAATTGCGGAAATAACAAATTAGCAGAAATAAAATGAAAAGAGCATTAACAAGACAAAATTAGCAGAAAGAAGTTATTTAGGTTTAAAGTAGCAGAAATTACCACATAAACTTGAAATTATCTGAAAACAGCTGAAATTAGCTTTAAAAAATGCCTAAAATGTAGCTGAAAAGGTAGAACAAGCTTAAATTACAGGAAGAAAGCAGAAAGAATGTCCAATGTCCAATTAGGCTGAAAGAAGCAGAAATGAGCACAAAGAAGTGGAATTTATCTGAAAAAAGCTGAAATTACAAAAAAAAAAAAAAAGCTGAAAGGCAGAAAGAAGATTAAATTACCAGAAGAAAGTAGAGCGAGCATTTTTTTTAAACTAAATTAGGCTGAAAAAGTTTAAATTAGTGCAAAAAGTGTGGCATTAGCTGAAAAAGTTAAAATTAGCTGAAAAAAGCTAAGTAGCAGCTGAAATATCAGAAAAAGCTGAAACTTGCATAAATAAGCTGAAAGCGGCATAACAAGCTAAAATTAGCAGAAACACATTAGAAGAACAAAAATGTTGTAGTTAGCAGAAAATATCTAAGAGGGGCACAGAACAGCTGAAAAACAGCTGAAATTAGCTGAAAAGTTTAAATAAGCACAAATAAGCTGAAAGAAGCTGAACCAGAACAAAATGTGAAAGGAGCAGCAAAAGGTTGTGAACAGATCTAAAGATGTGAAGGATGTAAAATGAGTTCAGTTCATTTCTTATGAGAGGGGAAAAAAAATGGCAGAAACTAGGGCT
This sequence comes from Hypsolebias antenori, assembly GCA_031762315.1. Taxonomy (NCBI): domain Eukaryota; kingdom Metazoa; phylum Chordata; class Actinopteri; order Cyprinodontiformes; family Rivulidae; genus Hypsolebias; species Hypsolebias antenori. Next base: position 22,006,898 of record JARVGS010001166.1, on the reverse strand, counting down.
AAATATTTCAAAAAGCTAAAGCTGCACCAATCCCAAAGTCGTAGCACCCTTCTCCTGAAAGAGCTGAACATTTTGATTTATGAATTGTTGAAATAGCACAAAAATTGTGAAGAGAAATGGATCCCAGTGTGAATGCTTCATAAACATCAATGTGATAAACCCAGGCTTCATTTGACTGTTTAAGACCTTAAGATTCTCTCATTCTTACCACCGTGCCACTCCCTCAACATCCTTTCCTCCCCCACTTTGTCCATCCTTGTTACCGTCTCTTACCCTGACCTCTGTCTAACCCCCGCACTGGTCCCCCCCCCCTCCCTCGGGGCTCACCAGCTCCACGTGGGTGAGCTGCTGCGCCAGCGTGTAGGGGTCGTTGCAGATGGACAGAATATCCTTCTGGATGGGTGGAGGCTTGCTCTTGAAAGCCACGAGCTTGTCGGAGATGGAGGAAGCATTGAGGGAGACTTTGACGATGCTCTCCTCCCCCTTGCTCATCAGGGCCAGCCTCTGGCTCAGCTTCTGCAGCATCTGGTTCAGGGTTTTCCAGTATGCCTGGAGAGGGAGAGCTATCAATAACATCATTGATGAATAATTTATTAATGGCTTGTGGTACACATGGATCAGAGGAGCGTGCGGGTTGCCAGGTTGTGAACGCTCCTGTCGCGGCTACAAGAGAAGATGCATGTTGCTAAAGGTTATAATGTAAACAATTATTTATTTTTTCATAATAAGTTTAGAGCTTTGTTTTAGTGTCAAAGATGGCAGATCAACAACTGGGAGGTTCTCAATGTGTTTCAGTTCCAAACTTTTTTGGGCGAGTCAGAAAATTATTAATCAGTGACACACGTTATAAACACTGAAGCGCACATGCAGCATGGTAGATCAGTTGTTAGCACTGACACGTTACAGCAAGGTCACAGGTTTGCTTCCTGGGTGCCAAGTACTCCGCTTTACTCCCACAGACCAAAAACAGGCATATTATTTTAAACTGGGCTGTCTCCATGTGGCCCTGTTAACATAACTGCAGTGGCCATCTTGAGTCAGGTTGACCTCAAAGATTTATTTACTGTAGATGTACCATCAGCGATTACTTTCTGAGAGTTTCATTAAAATTCATCCAGCGGTTGGTAAGATATTTTGTTAATAGACAGACAAGCTATGACTTTTTATTCATTCTAAACAGGACTGGACCCACCATTTCAAACAAATATGTATATTTTTTATTTTATGTTCAAGATAATGCAAATAGAGTATACACTCCATTTATACAAACATTTTAAAATTGAAAAAAGTTTGATTTACATCAAAAGGTGAGTTAATTCATGAACATTTCTTTGCTATAACTGATCATTTGCGTATAAAGGTGGCTTTATACCATATTTTTTGGATTATAACGTGCATTAAGCGAAACAAAACAGTCAGATAAGTCAAACTTTATTCAACTTATTCACAATAACTCTCAACATTGTTCAGTTGTACCACATAAAATCGGTTTGAGGTCAGTAATCACAACCAGAATACATAAGGTGCACTGGATTATAAGGCTCACTGTCGATTTTTGAGAAAATTAAAGGATTTTAAGTGCGCCTTATAGTCCGAAAAATACGGTACTTTAAACTTTATATTGCTTTATGCTTCAGGCTGCTGTTTAATACACCATATTATTTTACATTATCAGTGTTTAGTGTATATCTTAGATCATTGTAAACTGTTTCTTTTTATACTTTATATTTTTGCTATTTTTGGGTGTAACTGGGACCTTAAGTACACAATTTTATTCCACCTCATGCACCACATGTGATGCAAATGACAATAAAGATACTTGAACCTTGAAAGAAAAATCATTTAAAGTCAAAAGCAGATGCATTTTAGGATAAAATACTTAAAATATTGAATATTATCTGGGAAAAAAAATGAAGCTATTAAGCACCAAAAGGGAAATAAAGTATTGTGCAAATTTTCAGGCACATAAAATATGTTGTAGAGGTTTTGCATGTTGTTGCAGTGATGTGTTGCGCGTTGTGTCTCTAGTCTGCACCCCCACCCTCTTCCAGATGACGGCTCTAGGCCGTTGGGTCAATCTGCTTCAAATATGACCCAGAGCCGCAGCTCCCACATGTTTGCACAACCATCCAGCTGCAAATAGCAGCACATACATCACCACCTATCCTCCCTTCGCCTCTACATTTTTACTACTCTTCCGCCCCCTCCTTCTCCTTCACCTTTTTCTTTTTCCCATCCCTCAATATTCTCAATCCATCTCCCTCAAGGCTGCAAATAGACCTCTAGTATCCTTCCTTCCTGCTGCTTTGTGAGGTTGTATAACAGCTGGGTTGTGGCTACTCAGCCCACACTGACACGCCGACTCTGCAGGGATGGTAACAAATGACAGTTTCTAGCCACATCTGTTTTATTATACAGCCTTTTAGCTTCATATTTGTCCAACCTAGATGCTTGGTAAGAAGTTCTTGACATCACTTTTCTTTGCCTATTTTATTTTATTTTTTTACATTAAGAGAAGTCACAAATCCTAACACATAAGGTAAACCCCCTGAGGATAAAGACCCCTGGGGTAGGATTCATGAACTCAGGTCTCCCGATGAGAGCACAAGCTAAAAGCTGAACACTGTCAATCATTGTCAGCCTTCACCCTGAGAAATGCAGCTGCAGCCCAGTTGGCTACAAAAAAAAAAAAAAGACACTACCAGCCAAAAGATCCTGATGCGTCTGATAAGTTGGAAGTGAAAATGATTAAAAAGTGACTCACAACAAGTGCAGCACAAACTGCTGACTCCTGGTCATGGCAACGAGGAAACTTCTGATGCATGAACTGTACACGACGTGTAAAGAGAACCAAGGTCAAAAGAAATGTTAAAGCTGCAGCGGTGGCTCATTAGGATCGCCATAGTAACCACACGCCTGTGTCTCTCACTCCTTGATTGTCAAGTTAATGAGAGGCAGACAGAAATGCAGGCTGAAAAGTAAACGTCAAACAGTAGTCAGCGGCTGCGTGAAACTGAACAGATTTTTAAAATTCAAAGATTGAGAGCAGCAATAAGACTTTAGTCATATGAGAACTTTAACATAAGTACAGGTAACCCTCAGTTTACGGCAGAGTTCCGTTATAACGGCCCGGCCGGATACCGATTTAGCCTTAAACCGAAACTGCTCGCACGTGGCGGCCGTAACGTCTTTTTAAACATGTTTTTTTCAATGTAAAACAACAACAGCGTACTTAGAATGCCGTTTTAATGTGTTTCCACGGCGCCATGCACGTCCCCGTAGCTCAAACGGGGGCCGAGCAGCGAGCGTTTGAATATTCGATTTTTGACCGATTTCTATAAAAAAGACAGCGTAAGGTGTGATGACGTCACCGGGTGCCGTTCGTAAGTCTGAGTTGCCGTAACTCGAGACCGCCGTAAGTCGAGGACTACCTGTATATGTAAAAAGTGAAGGTTTAAAATGAATATGATGGCATATTAGCAATGTTTCTATACTTCACCCAAAGAGTTCTGGGCTCTCGGGTCTTTGATGCTTGGTTCTTGTGGGTAAGACTCTGAAATGGTTAGTGAAATGTGAGACCAGCTGTCTGACATCTGGACCAAACTGGGTTCAACAAAACAATGATTCCAAACACAGCAGCTAATCTACAATAGAAGGGGTCAAAAAGAAAAGAACCAAGGTGCTGCAGTGGTCCAGCCAGAACCTCAACCTGACTGAAATGCTCTGGTGGACCTTCAGAGAGCTGAGCAGAAACCTCAATGAACTGAAGCAATGCTGAGAAGAAGAGTGGGCCAAACTCCTCCACAACCATGAGAGAAACTTCAAAGTTCTTTTTTAGCAAACACTGACTCTGTGTAACCTGATGTTTTTGTTTATCTGCAGCTCAACTGGAATAATTTTAAAACCTGGTAAAGACCAGTTCAGGTTCATTAGGCCATCAGTCATATGCGTAGAAAAGATTTGATGATGTCACTTCCTGTGTGTGTGACTGACAGTATACAGGTGGCGGCGATGAGGGTGGCGGTCACTCCCTGACGTCTCCAGGAAGCTGCCTGCCCGAGTTCCGAGCTCACCTGTTCATGGAGTGTCAGGGCGCTCGAGGAACCTGCCACTTCTTCTCCAACATCTACAGCTTCTGGCTGACCACGCTCAGCAATGTCTCCACCACGCTCAGCGACCCCACGCAGCAGGCGGAGCACGTCGCCAAGTGTCAAGTCTGCATTCATCTGTGACAGGGTGGAGCTCCGCCTCCTAATGGGAGGAGCTCCGCCTCCTGCTGGGAAGAGAAACTGTTTTACCTCCTGTACAAGGGACTTCTTTGCCCTGGAGGGACGGAGACATTTTGTTTGTCTCTGCGAGGAGACATGGAGATGTTGCCAATCATCTGCTGTGTCAGTGGATCAGCAGAGACTCAGAGCAGCACCTCAGTGGACAGATGTTTGAACCGGGTATGATGTCACTGTTTCTGTCAAGCTTGATTTATGGATAATTATTGATACCAAGACATTAACTGACTTTAGCTGTAACTTATCTGAACGACTCTGACTTCAGTCATGTGTTTTTAACCTTCAGGCCCTCAGAGGTAAAGAAAATACTCAGGTAAACATCTGGTTTCTGAAAAAAACCCGGTTTCGTAACGACCAGAGAAAAATGAGCTCCTTCTGACCGCCTGGAGCAGGGACGTGACGCTTCTGTCGAACTGAACCAGTTCTGAGATCGATGCAGGAGCAAAACCAGTTTGCTTCTGTTTAAAATCGAACCTTTCTGTGGCGATGTGTTTACATGTGACAGTAACTGCTCTCCTGCTTCCTTTGGGCCATAGAAAGAAAAACTTGGGCAACTTCCAGAAAACGTATGTTTTTGCCATTTGTGAGAAATCACTCAGCCTAATTTATCTGAGCAGAAAAGACCCCCAAAGAAAAATGTTTTGAAAACTTTCTGTCAACAGAGATTATGGAACTATTTCTAAAAAAAAAACAAAAAAAAAATGTTTATTCATTCAAAATAATCAAGATGGATGATTTTTCTGCTTTTAAACTCCTGTTTAGTAGTTCAATAGAAAATTAAACCAAAAGAAAAGCTAATGAATGGCAATAACAGTTTATTAAATAAACTGCAATAACAGTTTATTAAATAAACTGTTACTGGTATTAAAAAAAACTTAATTTTTTTAATTTAGACAATCCCAACATTTTTTTAGGTTGAATTTGGAAAAAGGTCTGTCTTAAGGGTTAGGGTTGGTTGTTGAGATATAGTATAGCATGATTATTATTATTATTATTATTATTTTTTTTTTTTTCAGAAGTACCGGTATTTTTTTCTAAATTAAAGCTTCTTTTAGAGCAGATGGTTGTGGGAAGACTTCAGGTTCCATCAGGTATCAATTTTCTGTTTTAAAAAAAACATGCCGATTATTCAGAGTTTGTCACACAAATACAAAATGACACTGGGAACAAATCCACAGGAACGTCTTTACTGTTTTTTGTTTGAATTAAAAATTGTCTAAAGATGTGGGATAATTTAAAATTATCATTATACTGTAGTTATAAAACAACAGTAGCGCTTGTAATCTTTTACAGACATCGGCAAAAAGAACTGACCTGCAAATCATAAAGGACTGAGAACACGACCCTGATGAACACCAGGACTCTTTACTAAGAGCTGGTCTTGAATCAGATAACATATTAATAAAAAGTACACAACTTTTATTAGATTTTATTTGGAAGCACAATGGACAGGAGTGAAAAATGCAGTTTTAAAAAGGATAAGAACATTTTCCATAACAGTTCTATCTGTAGCATACAAATGTTCGTTTTGGCGTATTTTTTTATGATCTTGCTTGAATAAATATCGGAATGTGACGCAACATAATGTAAAAACCGATTGGCTGCTGGAATGGTTTTTCCCACGGAAATAGAAATCCAGTAAAAGGTCAGCCACAGTCCAGTCTACGCTAACAAGGTGAGACTTTGTGCAGCCATCTTGGCAGGTGCTATATGGGGTTCTTAGTTACTGTCGTAAATCCATCCATCCATCCATCCATTTTCTTCCGCTTATCCGGGGTCGGGTCGCGGGGGTAGCTGCCTAAGTAGGGA